>JASVEL010006564.1:0-44114 GCA_032618575.1 Nicotiana noctiflora | reverse complement strand
GGTCGGGATCAAATCCACGTGGAGTTAATTAGTTGGTAGTTGCGTTTATATCCGAGTAGAGATGCGGGTTTCGCTCTTAATTTTACTTCAACAAATGGTTGGTTTGTTATCTACTTCTAATTATATTCTATATCATGCAATATTTGAAACTAAGTACAGTATTTTTGTTGGTTGTTTTCAAGGATTTAGAGGTACTAGGGTAGTGACTTCCGCCTAGGTGGATATCTAATGGGTAGCAAGAATCTAGGGCAATCATGTGATTAATTAGGGTTATAGTATAGCTATCACACACTCTATACCTCTCGGTAGTTTGAGTGATTTTGCCTAATTTTGGCTTTCTAAACTCCAAATGGGTATTCATGCAATTCAAGTGATTTTAGCTCAAGTCGGGTATTACTATATTTAGATTTAACCCTTTAATTAGGTCTATAAATTTCTTGAGTTCATCCTAATTCTTTGTTAGCCTAATTTTCCTAGACTCAATCCCACTTTGTCAAGTAAAGACTAATTCATAAAGGCATGAATCAGTGTTTGCAACCACTAATTTCTTAGTTCTAGCAAGAACTAAGTTAAATACTACTAAACCATACACATTCAAGCCCTAAAATTCAAGACTCATTAAATACCCACACTAGGGTTAGGTCACAACCCTAGCTATGGGTTTAGGGACTCATGAAAATAGCAGAAATCAAAGATAAAGAGAAGACGGAATCCATAATGCTAAATTAAATGATGAAAATCTAAAGGTATATGGTAAATCTTGTACAAAATTTCCAAAATAGGAAAAACTAGTTGTCTCACGTGTTCAGCAAAACATAACATAACCTAAAAATGTGAAAAGATCTATTTACACTAGGCTAAAATTTTCGGACCAAAATGCCCCAACGGAGGTTTCGCGGCCGCGTAATTCTGACTGTGACCGTGCGGTCTGCGTTTCTTTACATTTGGGACTGGGATGGAACTTGTTTCGTGGACCGCTAGTTTTCATCGCGTCCGCGTAGGTGATTTTTTGCAGCCACGTATTCTTGTCGCGGAGCACTTTCTTCATTTTTGCTGACTTGCAAAGTCTCTGAACCTTTAGCACACGCTGTCAACGGAATTCCAATTGCGGCGGTGGTGGTACTTTTGCGGCCGCCAACTTCTGGCGCGGTCCGCGCTTATGTCTGCCCCCAAAAAAACTACTATCTAATTCTCCCTCTCACGGTACGCGAATTTATGACCGCATCCATGGTGACACTTTTACGGCCACACTTTTCTATCGTTGTCCGCATTTTACAATCTTGGCCTAGTATTGGACTTGTTCGTGTTTTGACTCCTTTGTGAGTTGATCATGGCCACTTTGGCTCATCGTGAGCAATCTCTACAAGCAAGCATATTATGTTTTAGTTTTTGGGAATACCTTTACAGATTTTAACCCCAAAACGCAAGTAAAAAGAGAGCAAATAATGGATAAAATCCCCACTTATCAACTCCCCCAAACTTAAGCATTTACTTGTCCTTTAGCAAATAAGGTAATTCCCACCCGCATTTCAACAAAACAAAAGGAAATTTCAGCTGCCCTAATGCGAATCAAACATGCATCAATTGGGACTAATAATTACCCCTAACACAAATGAATTATCAAGAACACATAACCTTTTGAGTACCATAGTTCTAGTGCGACACAAGAGCATCAAGAGTTGTATTTGTATGCGGTGAAATCAGAGATCTTAATTTTGCTATCAGGCCAACCTCGATTATAATTTCGTGTATTGTCACGTCCACATCTATTGATACATTCATAGTAGTAATTTTATTTTCTTTCAGACTTATCACATACTGCTATCACATTCTCTTAAGGAAACGAGAATGGCGTAAATTCAATGAGACGAGTTTCCATTTTTTGTGCCCATAATCATACATGAATTTGATCATGGCAAGACATAAAAATTTTACCACTTCAGGTGGGTGTAATTTCTTACAAACTTCATTAGAGTTATAATTAAACTTTGTTGTCTTTGCTTGTATATAAAATCAAATTATAAAATTTCAAGAATTTAAAAGAGAAAAATAAAGTAAAATACTTACCTTAAATTCAAAATTTAATCACGAAGTAAGTTTATGGAACAACTAGCAATCATTATGCTCAATCCCAAAGCTTCTACTCAATTGGTTAGAGTTTGGTGCTGATAACGTGTTATGAAATAATAAAAGAACAAGAACAATATTGCAGAGAAAGAAAGAGAGGTAATTCTTATTGAATTTTGTGATGAATTACAATGGAATAGAACCCTCTATTTATAGAGAGATAGTGACTTAGCCACCAAGTAATAAACCCTAGAATCTTTCTAAATATAAACATTCACCATAAATAGAACTCTATCTATAACAGTTTCATATTTTTTTCATAAAATATATTTTTATTAGAAAATGTTTTCTAATAATCAAACACCAAAAAATGATTTCCACAAGAATTTCCTTAAAAAAGAAAAAAGCTTTTTCATACCAAACACATCCTTAAACAAAAACAAAAAAGGAAACAAGAGAAGAAAAAGGTGACAAACGCTGACCAGGGCTCTGTTTCCAGTGATAAAATCATAAAATAGTGAGTGAACAGTTCATAATTAGAGAAAAAATAAAAAGGGGCGCAGAAAAAGATCGGAGGAACTAGGGTTCTTAATTAGGGTTACCTTTGATCTCTGCTCCTCTCTATGTACGATAAGTTAATACTTCCGCCAAAAGATCGTTCTTCATATCGGGTCGCAGTTAGATCAAATTAGCACATTTTATTAGGGTTTTTGGATACTGATAAGTCGGCGAATTTGACTGTTGTGATTTGATAATAAAAATCTCTATTCATCCATTGGATTTAAGATTTATATTTGATTACCGAACCGATTTTTTTTGCATTTGTAAATATGCGAGGACAGCGGAAATCAAAAAGAGTTACTTGGGCTTCAGATGTAAACCTTTGTCAGGTAAAATCTTTATAAGGATCCATAATATTCTCATTTCTTCTGTAATTATCTGTCCAACCCCAGTGTTAAATAACCAAAAAAGAAAGAAAAAAAAATTGAAACTAATGAACTCAAAGTGTTGATAAACAATTTCGTTTTGCTCAAATTCGAATGAAATGGGTCCAAAATTGGAATGGATTTTGACGACGTTTTGCTCAAATTTCATTGTTTTTGTTGTTGGATTTATCTTTTTATCCCGATTTCTGAAATTTATCATTGCTACTTACATTAAAATTGTTTATTTTTGAATGGTATAAGGAATGACATGGCATTAATTTCTCAGTACTTTTCAACTTTGTTTCAGAAGTCATATGTTTAAGGCATCACCAGAATTTATCAATTCTGCAACCGAAAGCTAATGTTAACATTTTGAAAGCCAAACTAGTTTGGAGTTGAGGGGTAATTGATTGATTGATGGAAAGCTAATTTTAGCAGAAAGACAAAGCTAAATAATTCAATTTAGTTTGAAACCAAAGAATCCAGTAATATGTGTTGATCAAAATTTCTCAAGTGTACTCGTCCCAAAAATTGAGGAGAAGAGAAAAAGTAGATATAGTCTTCAGCTTTAAGTGCTTGGTCACTAAATGGTCTTCAACTTTAAGTGAAGTAATACTTTCTAAATTTATTCTACTTTGCTTCTGTATGCTTACTTTGCATGAAGCTAATCGCCGCTTAATGGCATAAATCAATACAATGCACAAGCTTAGTGAAAAAGAGAAAAGAGGAAACAAGTGAACAGAGTCTTCTTCTTCTTCTTGGTTAATGGTGGTGGCTAATTAGCTTGTGTGCACATAGACTATTCCACTAGATACTCATTCTCCCATTGATGAGTTACTTGTTAACTTCACCAACCAAGGTTTAGACAGGTACGCTAGCATTCCTGACTAATTCTCTTGTTGTAGATTGTTGACAAGTTTTGATAATCTACTATCAGAAGCTAATCAGTGATGTCAAAGGCGTGCTTAAAGCGCGCTTAAGCCCTGAATCGAGGCCCAAAACATGTTGAGTGCTTTGCCTCGCTTTGCGTGCGCTTTAGTGTCACATCAAGGCTGTAAGGCATACTTTTCCTTGCCAATGAGTGTAACCTTGAAAAGGCGACATAAAACAATTGATATTTCACTTTCTCGTAAATTTTTTCCAATTTCTTTGCCATATATTTATTATTCATGCTTTTAATTATAGTCCTGGGCTACAAATACATATTTTTACTTTTTCTCCAATTGCGCCTTTTTTTATTAAAGCCCACACTTTATTTGCGCTTTGCGCTTAAAGCCTCAGCGGACTTTAGAGCTTTTTTACGCTTTTCGCCTTTGATAACACTGAAGCTAATCTCAGTGAGAAGTGTATAGAACCTTTAGGGAATTCCCAAAATATCTTAAAAGATAAATTATTTGAGTGTTAAAATGGATCAATCCAAATTGAGTGGGATGCATTTTGAGGATACATATATCTGGCCCCAATTGTTTTGGGTTTGAGGTGTAACTGTTGTTGTACCCTTAAAAGCTACGTGGAGAAAAATCCTTCTAAGATGGTTCATGCTGGTTAAATTTACACTTGATAGTCACAGAACTTAAAGATATCTCCTTTTCCATTAAAAGAATTGAAATAATAAAAAAGAAAATAGAACTTAAGGATCACCATTCTTTTCGAAAGTTAGTGGAGAGCATAGACGAAGAGAAGAAGAGGGCGAATAGGGAGTGCTATAAGGAGGTTAAAAAGGAGGCAAAAATAGCAGTTTCGGCGGCCAAGACTGCAGCGTTTGGATGTCTATATGAAGAACTTGGGAACAAAGGCGGGATAAGAAGGTGTTCAGGATAGCCAAGGTGAGATAGAGGAAGGCCCGAGACCCGGACCAAGTTAAGTGCATCAAAGATGAGGAAGGCAAAGTTTTGATGGAAGAGACATTTATTAGACGAAGATGGCAAACATACTTCTGGGGATAAGAACATTGTGCTAGGTGAGTTGGAGCACCCCGAGAGCAATCAAGTTTTGGGTATTGTAAGTGTGAAACAATTGCGGAGGTCGAGGGGGCTATGCGCTAAATTGCTCGGACTCGGGTGCGGGTATCCGATACGGGGACAAATCCTAGTATCGAATTCGGTAAAATTCAAATTTTAAGATTCGAGGGTGTGAATCCGGATATGGATATGGGTGCGGGTATTTGGCTAATAAAAAATAGAGCTTTAAAAGTATTGTAAATTTTGAGAGATATTCTGTGAAAAACTTACATGAATATTTTCATTGTCCAAGATGGACGTTACCTTTTCGTTCTTCTATATCTATTTTATTTTTTGATTTTGAGAAATCAAAATCTCAATTTTTCTCCCAATTTGTCGATGGACTCCGGTCACAGTGTCCGAAGTCAGTTGACTGAATCCGGGACGTATCCGCTCCCGTTCCTATCCTCATCTCTTATTGGAACAGGGAACGACACCAAAATTGAAGAGTCCACGTAACTTAGGCAATACGTAAGATGAGTAGGGGAAGGGAGACGGGGCCAAACGAAATTCCGGTGGAATTTTGGAGGAACAGGGGCATGGCCGGCTTGGAGTGGCTTATTAGGTTGTTTAATGTCATTTTTAGGACGAAGAACATGGCCAATGAGTGGAGGTGGAGTACGATGATTATGTTGTATAAGAACAAGGGTGATATGCAAAATTGCAATAATTATATAGGTATCAAAGTGTTAAGCCATACTATGAAAGTCTGGAAGAGGGGGGTGGAAATGTGGGTGAGGAGTAGGGAAAATGGGCGGGTTAGGCTGAATTTGGGCGGGTCAAGATGGGTTAGTCAATAAATGGGTCATTGCCCAACCCAGCCCAAAGTGAATTTGGGTTAAGATGGGCTGGGTCAAGATGGGCTAAACAATGGGTCATAACCCAACCCGCCGAACATGACCCATATTTTAAAATCATGCTCATCTTGAATACAATTTTTTTTAAAGGGGTTTGCGCCCGGGGTGGAGGGAGGGGTAGGGGTAGAACGTGTAGAAAAATAAAATAATTGAAAATTAAAAATACAACAAAAAATGAATTTCTTAGGGATTTTGTGTGGCAGGGGTAGGGGTAGGGGCTAGGGGATAGGGGGTATGGTAGGGTGGTAGAAAAATTAAAAAACAAAAAATAGAAATTTAAAAATAAAAATAAAAAATAAATTTTTTTAGGGGTTTGGCACCGTGGGGTAAGGGGTGTGTGTGTGGGGGGGGTATTGATAGGATGGGGTGGGGTGGGGTGGCAGAAAAACTGAAAAACAAAAAATAGAACTTTAAAAATAAAAAATAAAATTTTTTTAGGGGGTTCGCGCGGGGGGGGGGTTAAATGGGGGTTATGGTGGGGTGTAGTGGGATGGCAGAAAAACTGAAAAATAACAGAATAGAAAATTATCTTTTATAGGTATTTTGCGCGGGGTGGGGGTGTAGGGGGCTGAGTGGGATGTGGTGGGGTGGGTGAGTGAGTGGCGTAGAAAAATAACAGAATTGAAAATTAAAAATACAAAAAATAAAAAAATTGGAGCAACTAAGTAAATTTTTAAATAAGTTAGGTTGAGATACTTTGTTTTGGTGAGTTTCATGGGTTATATTTGGGCTGTTAAATGGGTCAGAATGGGCTATAAAAAATAATGGGTTAACTTGGGCTCAACCCAAATTGACCCATAAGCTAAAATGGTTGTAGCCCAACCCATTAATTTCTGGGCTAGTTGGGCGGGTTAGATGGGTTTGGGCTTAAATTGCCACCCCTAGTGAGTAGTGTGTCTATTTTCGAGAACTAGTTCAGATTCATTCTGGGGCGTTCTACTATGGAAGCTATTTACCTTATTCGGATATTGGTGAAGCACTATAGGGAGAGGAATATGGACTTGAATATGGTATTCATTGACCTAGAATAAGCATATGACAAAATCCCTATGGAGGTCTTGTGGAAATGTTTGGAGGCTAGAGATGTTCTAGTGGCTTATACTAGGGTAAAAAAAGACATATATGATGGAGCTAGACAGTGGGAGACTCGGAACACTTTATTGTTATGATGAGGTTGCACTAGGGATCAACCCTTAGCCCGTTTTTATTTGCCTTGGCGATGGACGCATTAATGCGGTACATTCAAGGAGAGGTGCCATGGTGTATGTTATGTGCAAATGACATTGTATTGATTGACGAGATGCAAGTTGGGGTGAACGCGAGATTGGAGGTTTGGTGATAGACTCTGGAGTCTAAAGGTTTCAAGCTGAGCAAGATCAAGACTGAATACTTGTAGTGCAAGTTCAGTGATGTGACTCATGAAGCAGATGTTGACGTAAGGCTTGACACACAAGTCATCCCAATAGGGGCGGAGCTAGCATAGGACTTGCGGTTTCGGTCGAACCTTGTAACTTTGGTTCATACCATGTATTTGTCTTAAAAATTCATGAATATATATAAATTGTTAATTTAGAACCCAGTAACATAAACGAAATAGAATCTCGATTTCACAAACTTTAAATCCTAGTTCCGCTTCTGATCTCCAAGAAAGGAAGTTTCAAGTATCTTGGGTTAGTGATTCAAGGTAATGGAGAGATTAACGAGGATGTTACTAATCGTATTGGTGCGGGTTGGATGAAGTGGAGGCTCGCATCCGGTGTTATGTGCGTAAGAATGTACCACCAAATCTTAAAGGTAAGTTTTTCTACGCGGTGGTTAGACCGACTATGTTGTATGTGATTGCATGTTGGTCAATCAAGAACTCTTACGTCCATAGGATGAAGGTAGCAGAAATGAGGATGCTGAGATGGATATGCAGACCTACCGGGTTAGATAAGATTGTGAATGAAGTTATTCGGGACAAGGTGGGCGTGGCCCCGTAGCGGACACGATGCGGGAAGTTGGGCATGTGAAGAGGAGAGGCACTTATGTCCTAGTGAGTAGATGTGAGGGGTTGGCCTTGGTGGGTTTGAGAAAGGTGAGATAGGCCAAAGAAGCATCGGAGAGAGGTGATTAGGCAAGAGGACATGAAACTGCTTCGGCTTACCGAAGACATGACCCGTGATAGGAAGGTGTGGAGGTCGAGAATTATGGTAGAAGACATGTAGGTAATCGTGCGTTTTCCTGTCTAAACCAGTAGTACTATGGTTAGTGTTGTACTTTCCTATTTTTCATGAGTTTCTATTAATGCATGTTGTTTCTTCCGCTTTGGTTTGTCGTTGATGTTGGATCTGTTGCTACTGCTTCTTTTTGAATCTTTCCTTGTGCCGAGGGTCTACGGGAAACTGCCTCTTTACCTTATTAAAATAGGAGTAAGGTCTGCGTACACACTATACTTCCGGATCTCACTTGTGGGATTACACTGGTTTTTTTGTTGTTGTTGTTGTTGTTGTTGTTGTATAGATAGTAAACTTGTTGATAAATACATGCTGGCTTCCGATATATGTTAGGTTACCAACAATGAGATTGACATATGAAGGTGGGAAAGACAGAAGAGCACAAGGAGATGAGTTTTCATTAGTTCGATCATGCCGAAATGATGTTTCGCTTTAAAGGGTCTTAACTATTTTATTTTTGAAGTGGCCAGTAGTCTTGTGCATCAGTTTGCATTAGGGTTTAGAAGCTGTTGCAGTGACAAATGAATAAAGTAACGGTCTTCCTTTGGTTTGATTTATGGTATCAGAAGTCATGAAGAGGAATCACGTAGCGTGTATACTTGTTATATGTGAAGAAGAAGAAAAAAAAGGTCCAGTTAAATACGCCGAGTATGATAGCGTGATCATATAGTCTTAGTGTTTTACAATGCAAAGGTCTCACATCGAATATAAGTTGAGGAAAATGGGTAAAAGAAGCACCGGGATGGGGGGTGCGGTGGGGTTGGGGGTGGCTGAAAAATACCACTGACAAGCCAAAACACAATCAAATAAAGAAGTACCAATGATAAGCTTGGTTTGGGAGACTCAATTTTCCACTTACCGGAGAAGAGTAGTGGAAGCTTATATTGGTACAGATGCTATTTTAGCCACCAACTCTCATGCATATTAGGTTGAAAACCATTTAAATTTAAAAAAAAGAACTAGTCCCCAAATTCTATTGCAACAAGTATTCATGAGAGCAAGAAAAGTTTGTGTTAATGATCTCTGAGATCACGTGTTGCTTTTCTTGCTGCTATTGAAGTTACCTTGTCTCTTTTAAGTTTGTCCTAGATTGCTATTTCTTTCAGATCACACTTCTCTAATGCGGTAATATGCAACTTTCTGTTTCTCTGGTTTGTACCTGTTTCCTCATCCTTCGCTTAGTCAGGGACTTTCTTCTTTCCTTATCTTCCTTTGTGCTTTATCCTTATTTTTTTTTGTTTTGTTACGGGAGTTGGGAAAGGGAAGTAGTGGGTTTCAAATTTCTTGTTTGAGTTGGGCTATAGTGGGAAAATCGCAGTCGTCTGTGCGGAGGCGAGAAAGAAGTTTCACACTTGCTCACATTGGTTGATGATTGAATAAACGGATGAGATTGGCATGTAATTACTTAAATTTGGTGGCTTTTTTGAGTGAGGTTGTGTAAGTGCATCACCGTCGCTCAAAAAACCAATGCAGTAGGTCAAAATGTAGAAACAATGCAGGTTCTAACAACAGGAATTCCCATTTTGTTTTATGCACTTTTTTGCTAGGTCAGAATCTCACTTCAGATCTTCTATGGTATATTTGTCTTATATGAGATAAACTAGTTCATATTCTGCGATTTTTATGGATCAGTACCTGTATTGATGTGTTCTGGAACCTATCTTAGCCAACCTTTTCTCTGAATATAGGGTATATATGTGTTGATTGACTGATGTTACTGAATTGATTGCTTTTCTTTCTAATAGGATAATTCTTTCTTTTAATAGGTAAGACTTTTCCTTTCTGAAGAATCCCCTGCCCAAGTTGGATTAGGAGCTCAAGATCACCTCCAAGCAAAGTTATCATGGCCTTTGCACGCAGGTGTTTTGGTGTCTGATGATAATTTACCACCAGGCTTCGAAGGGGCACAGCCTGCAAGCCTCTGGAAGAATAAATTAGCTCAAATCCCTGTGATCAAATGGACTCGTCCTCCCTCTGTGAGTTCTTTTTCATCCAGATAATACTTCATTAGTAACCACCATTTTGGGTATCATTGCAGTAATAGTTATGGGTTATGACTCTCCTCATGAATGAATAAAAAAAAAAACTCAGGGTATTGACTTCTGCAGTTTGACTTATTATTATGTCTAAAGATGAACAAATAGGCTACTGATCAAGGAGAAAAAAGAAACCATATAGTCTATCCACTGATCAAAGAAGTATAGTCTATCTGCTACTAGTTTGAATTTATAATCTGGGAGCGAGGAGTTTCAGAATTTAAATTTGTTGTGGTATTAGTTAGTAAAAAGACAAATGAGGTGCTTATTCTGATCCTACATGTTCAGAAGGCTGAATGGCTGAGTTGTATAAACTATCGTTTCGATTATAGAAAAGATTGCAAAACAGAAAGAGACTTTCTATTTGATTATTTTGAAAAACAACCCATCAAAAAAGTACATTGACATAATTTTTTTTTAAAAAATAAAAAGATCTTCCCTTACTCCTTTTAAATCTGCAGTGCCAAAGTATTGGAAGTTCCAGGTACATAAACAATTAACAAACTAGCAAACTTCCAAAGTAACCATCCCAAGTCTTTTGCTGGACGGAGTATACCAAGCAAGCCAAAATGAGCTGTCAAACTCACTTCTTTTGTAACTTTTGCATCTTCCCCATGCCTTTTATGATATATTCTACTTCATCAAAAATAAGTATACCAAGCAAGCCAAAATCAAATCCTTTGTCTTGCTGAAGCCTGAAACCCAATATTTAATAAGACTCTCACAAAGTCTCGTTAGATGAGAAATTCCGAAGTAAAATCATTTCTTGCAGCTAGAATGATAATGTCAAGCTGGTGATGCATCGAAGACTGCAATAGATAATTTTTGACCAAAAAACTGTAGTATCTTGCCACTCAGATGTAGAAGAACTCAATGCTAGTACCTGCATCGATTAAAAGGTGTGGCATTGACAGCTGTGTGAGAAATTCCAATAATTAGGCAAGTTTCCTTAGTCTAAACTTTCCTTAATTTATGTCGGTTAAAATTTTCTCATGTCATGTAGTTTACATTTTCGTTATGTCATTTTTGTCTAAATCTTTAAGAAGCCCTCTCATATGATGTTCCCTAACTCAATTGAATCTAGTTTTGTTTCTTCCTCTTCCCTTTTCGTGGCTTCTTCGTTCTCCATGACTAAATCGGATGTTTGTCTTGTCAACCAGAGAGTTATTCTCTCTGTCACAATTTGTTGGTGAAATTTGATACCAACAAATACCAAAAGTAACATTCTAGGGTCTGCAACAAATCATGTCAGCTCCTAGAATAGCATCTCATTAAGGTCATAATGAAGTGTAAATATTATAGGCTTCTAAATATAGAAAGGTGATAGTCTTTCTTGAATGACGAACAAGAAAAGAATGCCAAACAAATTGGGATAGAAAGATGTTTCTCCAACCCATACAACAAGTCAACAACAACAACCTAGTATAATCCCACAGAGTGGGGTCTGGGGATAGTAGTGTGTACGCAGACCTTACCCCTACCCTGGGTAAAGAGGCTGTTTCCGATAGACCATCGACACAAGAAGATGAAATGCGACAATAGAATTATAACAACAATATAACCAGAAAGAAAGTACCAGCGAGCCAAGAATCAGAAAATATATCTGGAAAAGCAATGTTAATAATCAGTGCAGTGACAAGGTCCTAGAAAATAGTATGAGCACAACGTGAACCACTAGCATACTAAAACACGACACTGACCGACTAGACTTACACACAGAGCGGAGCAGAAAAACGCTCACTACCTACTAACTTACAACCCTAATGCTCTCCTTCCACACCTTCCTATTAAGGGCCATGTCCTCGGTGAGCTGGAGTCGTGCCATGTCCTACCTGACCACCTCTCTCCATTTCTTCTTTGGCCGCCCTCTACCTCTTCTCATACCCGTCAAAGCCAATCGCTCGCACCTCCTAACATGGGCATTTAGGCTTTTACTCTGCACGTGCCCGAACCACCTAAGCCTCACTTCCCGTATGTTGTCTTCCATGGGAGTCACGCCCACCCTGTTCAAATACCTTCATTCCTAAGCTTATCCAACCTCGTGTGCTCGCATATTCATCTCAACATCCTCATTTTTGCTACTTTCATCTTCTGGATATGGGCAATCTTGACTGACCAACATTCTGCCCCATACAACATGGCCGGTCTAACCACCGCTCTATAGAACCTCCTTTTAAGTTTCGGGGGCTCCTTTTTGTCACACAAAACGCCAGATGCGAACCTCCATTTCATCCAACCTGCTCCTATACGGTGCGTGACATCCTCATTGATCTCCCTGTTCTCCTGGATAATCGACCCCAGGTACTTAGAACTTCCTTTCTTGAGATGACTTGTGAGTCGAGACTCACGTTGCTGTCCACCCCCCCCCCCCCCCCCATTTCAAAATGATCACTTGTTTCCTCCTATGTAGCCAATTGGAACAAATGAGTCAATACTTGGATACGGATTCCAATATACAACTTGGACATACATTTTTTCTGGTAAGTATACACCACTTGGATAAGGTAAGATTTTCATTTTGCATTCTACTCGCTTTGGCAGAGGCTATGAATCGCTAGATTTCACTACAGAATGAATTGCCTTTAGATCATATGGATAATGCAAATACTAATGTAAATTCGGTACCAAAGAATTTTATCTCGAACACATATAGCCTCCACATTCCTCCTTTAACCTTTACCTGCTAACCGTTCCCTAGTAATAATGTTCTTTTCTTATTAGTTCCTCATCGGACAGAATCACATGATTACCTCTTAATCCAGAGAGTATTTCTCATTGAATCCTGATCAAAGGTACCATAGAGAAATGCTGAGGAGAGTGGAACATGGATCTAAGAACTCCGTCCTTCTACCTTATTAAAAGAAAAAAAGAAGTCCATCCTCCTACAAAATCCAGTTGGGATGACCCTGATCATACAAAAGGCAGCACAATGTCATTTCGGTAGATGTTTAAGTACCGGGAGAAAATAGGAAGCATTGACCCTAAATTATGTTGATTAACAAGAATGGAAGAGCAGAAATTAAAATGAAAAGTTGGTAGTTTACTCTGTGTGTGGTATTTATGTGTTGTACTTGAAGTTCTTTCTTGTTTTCCCGTGACTTTGTAATGTTGAGGCCACATAAACATCAGCTGTTAAGAGAGTATATGTGTTGGAATTAATAGTTTATCTCAAGCAGTATTGAGGGGAAAAGAAGAAAGGAGTCATGTTATGTCAGATTGTGGAGCATTTTTTTTTATTTATTTCAAGCAATATCGGCATATTGTTTCTTCTTTTCTGTTTTTCCCTTTTTCCTTCTAATGATATAGATTCACATTAGAAATGCAACACCCCCCCCCCCCAAAACCCCACCACACACTCACACAAAAAAAAAAAAAAAATTAAAAAACAGTTCCCAAATTTAAAACATAATGGTGAAATTGACCGTTTGTGGACCCTTAAGCATGCAACTATGCAGCAGATAGTCATGGTATCAGTGTATTAATTTCTACACTGCCCTTGATTCTAACAGTTTGTACTTGCTACAAAATGGCGAGTGGTCGCCGGTGAAGAAAGCAACGAAATGGAGGTTCAGGAAAAACGGGAGATGAGAGTGCTTGAAGCTATTTATCCACGCGAATCTTCCATTCCTCCAAAGTATGATACTTCAATCTCATTGGAATTTTTCTATTTTGGTTTCTTTCTTCTGATAATATTTTGCTGCTTTTTTTCTTTCTTCCTGTTGATCTCCATTTAGTTCTTGATGTTACTTCTCCTAAAATTGGCTTTTTACTTCCACACAGTCCTTCAATGGTACCTGGAGAAGAGACTCTTCATAATGAGCAGAACACACCTGTTATACCCATAACTCCTGTTGAAGAGGAGGAAGTAGCAGATCCATCATTTGGTACTGTGCTACCTTCGAATGCAGTTAGCTCAAAGGCGCAGGTAATGCAGTCTGGAGTTTCCTTGTCCAACAAAAGTGCCGGTAATAACCTTCCACTCCCTGGAATTTCATCGGCTGGAGTAGTTCCTGATGTGGAGCCTGATGTTGTAGCAGCAGCTAAGGCAGCTTTAACTGCACTCATGGCAGACAATGGCCAAGGAAATCTGATTGACCATGAGTTGCTCATAAAAATTTTGAGTGATCCAAATATTGTTGGACAATTGGTTACACAGCAAGGAGTAGGCACCAGCTCCCATAGCGTGCCACCTACAAGTACCCAAAATATGTCTGCTGCTAGTAACATGCCCAACCCAATGCAGCAGGCATCAAGTAGTACTGCTCCACCTCAGGCTGTCGTCAGTCGAGCTGATCCATCTTTCGTTCACACAGGTAGAGCAGATCCTCCTGCAGTTCAAGTCAGTAGAACAGAACTAGTTATGCCCTCGGTGGCAGGTGCTTCTAATGGGCCCTTCCACTCTGCTCCAAGTAGGATAGGACCCATTCCCAGTTTGAGGCCTCGTGTACCTGAGGTTGTATCAGCTCCTTTATCTTCTGTAGGAGCTCCAGTAGCATCCGTGTCAACACCTTCTTCGTCTATGCCAGTACCTGTAGCTAGGGACATCAACTATTACAAGAGTCTCATTCAGCAACATGGAGGAGAAAGGCAAGAAACATTGTCACAGTATAGCAACCGAAACAACCAGCATTTAGGTTCAGTTCAAGAGTCAATAAATAGCTCTAATCTTAGAGATTCAAAACCTAAGATAATGAAGCCTTGCATCTATTTTAATAGTTCAAAGGGATGCCGCCATGGCGTGAACTGTGCATATTTACATGATGCATCCTCCCAACAGAGAGTTGGTAGCTTGCCAGACGTGCAAAATTCGAAGAGAATGAAAATGGATAGGGAGATTACTGGTACATAGTAATGCAGTTGGCACTTCCGTGTACATTATTTTTTCTCAAAAGGAATTGCTTGTTGCAGCTCGGCCATTTTTTTTTACCCTTTTCACCTTCTTTCTTTATTCCCTACAATGAGCTAATTTCGTTAAATACTTTAGCAAGATATGTCGGGTTTTTGCCCCAATTACTTTACAAATCAGTGATAAATTCCTTCTCTTTTCTTTTTTGGTACTTTTATTATGATGCTTGATGTCTAATTAAGTTATTTTTTTATAAGTTAATGTGTTCTAGTGGCTGGAAGTCTGGAACTAAGCATTCCGAGTCTTCTTTGCAACCTTCCCCCCCCCCCCAACCCACAATCATTGTGGAAATTTTATAATGCTACCCATTAGACTTGTAAAGTACCTATAAAGAAGTTGATACAAAGACGTGTTTGATATATGGGGGTAAGGTGATCTTTTAGCACCACGACGAAGTACCTATAGTTAATTTGACTAATGTTACTCAAGGTGTGAAGTGGTAAGAATAAGGCAATTTAACCCTTCAAACTTTAGAGTTCTCTTGAAGAATCCAACATCTAACTCGAGGTGTCTTAACAAATGAAGACGATAGGCAGGTGGAGTAACAGGAAAATTCATGGGAAATTTGCATCTATACCTGCTTTTTGGGTCATGTTTTAACTTGTGTACGCTTTGCAAAAAAAATTGCAACCGACCCACTTTTTCGCATAACTTCAGTATACGGGGCTGAAGTAGCAAAGGCAATCACGCAAAATCTGCATGAAAATCTGCATGAAAATGATATCTAGGCTTATACACCATGAAATTGACTGCTGCAGATGGACCCCCATTAAATTGTCTAACAAAGGACCACAACTGTCTCACCTTTTCTTTGCACACGATCTGATCCTAATGGCTGAGGCCAACCAAAAAAGCCGTAATTCAATAATCGACACCCTCAATAATTCTGTAACTATTCGGGCCAATCTATTAATTTTCAAAAACCAAGAGTAATATTTAAAAAAAATACACCCTCCAGAATTAAAGAAGACATCTTGCAATGCTTGTCCATGAAACCCTCGATGGGAGTAGGAAAATATCCGGGATTTCCAATCCTAAATTCATACCCATCCAAATAGGATTTCCAACCTATTATTGATAGCATTAACAATAGACTACAAGGATGGAAAGTTAATCTCCTAATCACAGCAGGAAGAACTACCCTAATAAAATCCACTCTTACAGCAATTCCTAATCATGTCATGCAAATTTACAGCCACCCAAAAGCTACCCTTAAAACCATTGATACTATCCAAAGAAACTTCTTATGGGGGAGTACTTCTGAAAAAAGAAAGTGTCACCTCATCAATTGGAACACAATAACCAGGGATAAGAAGGAAGGAGGCCTAGGGTTATATAAAGCCAAATGGAAGAACCAATCCTTTAATGCAACCCTAATATGGAGATATGCAAAGGAAAAATAATCTCTATGGGTAAAAGTCTCACAGAACAGATATATCACTAATACGGACTCCTACGGGTGGACTGACCTTGAAAAAAAAGAGGATCTCACGCCTGGAAAAATATTTGTATAGGGGGAAAATATGCGAAAGAGGCATCCATTGGGAAGTAGGTAACAGGGAATCTATTAATCATTGGCATGATTCCTAGATTATAGACTCAGGCAGGGACCCCTACCCCTCAATGAAATTAACCTCAATCTTAGCTCTATTTTAGAAGATGGCTCTTTCAACATCAATTCCGTATCCTTTGAGCTACCAGAACAACAACAACAATAATAACAACCCAGTATAATCCCACAAGTGGGGTCTGGGGAGGGTAATATGTACGTAGGCCTTACCCCTACCCGGGGGGCAGAGAGCTACCAGAAGGCATTAGTAAATTTTTTTTAGTACGTATGTAAAACAAAGTGAACTGGTAGTAGAAAAATTTACTTGGGGAAAGGGTCCTAATGGAGCTTTCACTACGAAGGCTACATACAAAATTGTTAAAAACCAATCGAAAGAAGAACAAAACTAGACAGGTCTCTCTTGGCTTTGGATGATAGACCCCCCTAAACAAATTAAAGACTTTCTTATGGACAGCTGTCCACAATAGGTTACCCACCTCCAAAATGCTTTTCAATAGAAAATTCACTAACACCAGTACTTGTAATATATGTCAAAATGAAGAAGAAGACATGGAACACATGTTCTTCAACTACCTACACTCAAAACCTATATGGGATCAACTGGGAAGTTCTTATAAATACCCGGATCAGCCACGCAACAAGCTCACTATGCATAACTGGTTCTCTTTGTCACTCGAAATCATCTTACAAAAGATACTTAACTAAGGCGGATATCCTGCCCATTACTCTTTGGCATATTTGGATTCATAGGAATAATTTCATTTTTAACAACAATAAATCCCCCCTCTACTTAAAAAAAATTGTTAAAAGTGCAACGAAGTTTAAATTATTAACAGGGTCTATACAGAGTCATAACCCCAAGACTACCATCTACATAAAATAGAAGCCTCCTGATCAGAGAATTTTTAAACTAAACATATATGGCTCCAACTTGGGTAACCCCGGGAGGGGTGGCATTGGAGGGATTACCAGGGACTGTGATAGTAACTGGATTCTAGGTTTTAACATGTCCATACCTCATGCTACCAACATATACATAGAAGGCCTCGCCCTTATTCAGGGTTTAAAATAGCTATACAATAAAATATTAGGCGATTAGTGGTTGAAACAGACTGCAGTGCTCTTGCTAACATGCTTACTAACAAAAATGGTCCGTATCAAAACTTGTTTACTAATTGCAGATGGATGCTTACTAGAGCAGGAGAGCCACAGGTAACTCACATCTTTAGAGAAGAAAATAAAGTGGCTGATGCAATGGCAAAAAATGGAAGCAAATCAAACTTTTTTGGAAATCCTATGTTGTACTTCTCCCCGCTCCCTTTTGTTGTATCTGCTTTTGAACTGGACAAGCTAAGAACCTTGTGCCCTAGAAAGTTCTAATTTTTAATAACATTTAAAAAGGATGAAATAAATATCTTCATTAAAAAAATAAAGCTATTAGTCCGTATCGTTAATACTTAACCACTTGCAAAAGCATACCGGGAATTTAATGGTTAAAGAGTGAACTATCAAAAGTCCCAATTCCCAACATCCTACCCACCTAGACGATCACTCACGTTTCAATTGGTTTTTTGGCTATTTACAAATTTATTTTTCGTTTTATAACCTTATATTTTTTTTACACATGAAAAATTTATTTTTACACGTAATAGGTCTGTCTTTCACAAATAAGAGATATAAAAAGGTCATTTACTTATACTCAAAATTGTAAAGGGGCATAGTTTAGAAATAACACTCACGTCAATGGGTAGCTTAATATCATTTTAAACGAGACCATTACTTAAATGATTATTCAACTATCCAAAATTATCTAGTAAAGTCATCTTTTTTTTTATTCGTAACAGAAAAATCACTTAACTATACATATATCACTTAGAAGGTCACTTAATTAATCAAATTTCTCAAATTTTGATTGTCAAATACCTACTTTACCTTCTATATTATGTGCTTTTATTTTTTTTAATATTATAATTTTTGTTCTCTTTTCAATCAACATTATGGACTTCTTTAGTGTATGACTCGATCTTCTTCAAAGAAATTAATTCCATACAATCCAGAGGTGGAAAAGAGTCCGTGACAGTTAAAGAAAGAGAAAGAACTCACCAAAAGGTTCTTGGGGAAACCTTCAACGCTAGAACATATAGCTAATAACGATGACGACAAAGTAGATTTAGCTGCAAAAGAGGTAGCACAAGATAGAGAAGAAGCTGCACGGGGAGCAACTGAGGCAGCCCATAGAGCTACTGATGAGACCGTCGAAGATGATGGCGGTCGAAGATTTAATCTAAATCGACCCTTGGTTGAAGACCAGTTTGAGAATGTGGTACCTAGGCCTTGTAGAGCATTAGCGGATTATGTCATACCAGTCTACAATCAGTGATTGTACATTGTCAGACCTCCACCAGTAGCAGTGAATAATTTTGAGTTGAAGCAAAGCTTGATTCTAACTATTCAGAACAACTGTGTCTTTAGAGGGAAGATGAATGAAGATCCTAACCGTCACTTGATGGATTTTGAGAAAATCATGAATTCCTTCCAGTGCAACGGAGTGTCGAAAGTTGTAGTATACTTAAGAGCGTTTCCCTTTTGACTGAAGGATGACGCAAAGCATTGACTTCGTAGCTTACCAATGGGGCCGATCAGTACATGGGAAGATATGACTAAAAATTTCTTGATAAATAATTCTCAGCTGTAAATAAAATGAAATTTAGATGGGAAATTCACAACTTCTGCCAGACAGACACTGAAATAGTTTTTGAGGCTTGGGAGATTCAAGCAGATAGTGTGGAAGTCTCAACATAATGAGACTAAATTGTGGATGTAACTCTAGGGTTTTTGGGATGCACTGAAACCTCCCTCACGACGAACTCTTAACAATGTAGTTGGAGGTCCTTTAATGAAGAAGACTCCTAAAGAGATTATGGAAATTCTTGATGAACACTCTGAAGATTCTAACCCGTGGCATGCTGAGAGTAATGACTGAAGATAATCTGCTGGGGTTCATCAAGTAGATTCCATCACATTAGTGCAAGCCTTGATCGACACCATGGCCAAAAAGATAAGAAAGTTGACCTTAGTCAAAGTCCAGAGCCAACCATCATTTGTTTGTGATTTCTGTAAAATGGGCCATCCAACACATGAGTGTCAGGCCTTCGCTGCAAATGAAGTGTTAAATGTTGTGGGAACATTTTATAGAAGCAACAAGTGGTAATAATTTTAACTCTATGGGATAGAGGAACCCATGCTTTCCTTAGGGTTTACCAAGTGGTAACCTGAACTCATGGCAACAGAATAATTTGAGACCCCAGGGAGCTCCGGGATTTTAGAATTAGTAGAGGCAGCAATACTAGCCTCCACATTCTATGGTAGTCTAGTATGGAAGATCTAATAAAAGCCTTCCTTATTGAAACATATGAGAGATTTGAAACTTATAGTGCAACCATTCGAAACTTAGAGGGGCAAATGAGGGTAGATTGCTAGTCCGTTATCTAAGAGGTCTTCGGGAACCCTCCCTACAGATACCGAAATGAATCCAAAGGAAAACAATAATTACAGTGTCATTGAGCAATAGTAAAGTATTGCAAGATCCGTTGGTAATAGAAAAGAATGAGTTGACGGGAAATCAAGTTCAAAATGAAGTGAGGGCAGAGAAAGAGGATGATCTGAAGGAGTAGAACAAATATGACGTTCCACAAGGAAGAAGAAAGACAAACAAAGAAGTAATAATGAGATAGAAGAAAGTAAGTACATGCCTACGCATCCCTTCCCCTAGAAGCAAAGAAAAGAAAAGGTGGACAAACAATTCGAACGCCTTTTAGAAGTGCACATGCATGTGCATGTGAATGTATCTTTCATAGAGGTAATTTCACAAATGCCAACTTATGCTAAATTTTTGAAGTAGATATTGTCCAAAAAATAAAAAGTGAAAAGACATTAGTTGTCAAGCTCACAGAGCATTGTAGTGCCATTCTGCAAAATAAGCTCCCTAAAAAATGTAGAGATCTAGGGAATTTTACTATACCTTGATTCAAGTGCTTCCATTAATCTTATTCCTTTGTCTATTTTCAGAAAATTGAAGGGAGAGATTGGAGAAATTAGGTCGATACATGTGTCCTTGTAGTGCGGATCAGACCACAAAAATACCTGAAGGAATAGTGGAAGATGTGCTGGTTCGGGTGGAAATATTTGTGTTCCCTGTGGAACTCCATGTGGTGAACATGGAGGAGAATAGGGATGTCCCTCTGATTTTAGGAAGACCCTTCTTGGCTACGGGCAGAGTAATTCTGAATATTCAGAAACGGAAGCTCATGCTCAGAGTGGGGGAAGAAAAGATGATCTTCAAGACGGAAGGAGAATTGGGGGCCTAAAGGGGCAACTTGGTGAGAGTAAAATGAACAATTGTGGGATGTACCCAAAGAAGGCCAAAAAGAAGCTCTGAGTATTGATGTGTGCACTGGGTCGAGCTTGCAAAGGAGATCCTGACTTTGATTCAGATCCCCACTAGAGGAATCAGTGAAGTTTCCTTTACCTCTTGTCATTTCTTTGTATGTCATAGGGATATGCCACAATTTAATGGGGATGTAAATATGTATATGTGTGTTTTGTTTCCGTTTCTTTTGATTGATTTTTTTTTCATTTCCCAAATGATGGATTTCCTTAACTGTCTTCTTTAGGAATCAAAGTCGAATAAAAAATATTTTGTTCTTTTAGGTATTGTATAAATTCCCTCTTAATGTTTCTTTGTGTCGAGGTTTTTTCCGAAGGGTCTTGCTTGAACTGGATGTAGTTAATTCTTTTATTAGGAATAGTGAAGTCTTGTGCTATGTATTAAATGGAGATGGCTTTTCTTGAAGTTGTTGTGCCTTGAGAGTAGTGAGTGACTTAGTTATGATGCCTAAGCTCAGTTCTTGATTGATAGTTACGTGCCTTAAAATGGTTGATTGTGACTTTGCTTAACTGCTTTGACTAGAGAGTTGGAATAGATCTGATCCTGAGTGAGTTATATGCCATGTGTGTGCGAGGTTTCTTGTGATATTCTTTCATGTTAGATTGATGCCTAGAACTCTCCCCATGTATTTTCAAAGGGAAATATTAGTCTTGTTCAGCCTAGGAAATGATATAGTTATTCCTTTGTTGAGCCAATTATATGCTTTTACCCACCTAATTGTTGGATAACTTAGTTAGCTCCGTTGATCTTGTATTCCTATTGGAAACCACACTACAAGGTTGACCTCTTTGGTTGGATTGTCTATCTGTTTGAACCTTTTACCTCTCATGATCACTTGAATTTGTATGAGCTTGTAAAAGCTAAGTGGAGGTATGGTCAGGTTTTTGAGTAGAACTATTAAAAAATAAGAAAGGTGCACTAGTAGAAAATTTGTAAGAGCCACATGTAAGGGATTGAAAAAAAGAAAGAAAAATCTTTCAAAATTTTGAAGGAAAAAAAAGAAGAAAAAAATAAAGAAAAAGAGATTGTGTATGTAGTAGAAAAAATTGATTCTTTTCTAGTGGTAGTTCTCATCTTGTCTATGCTTAAAGAGATTGAGATGTTGAGGTTATCATGTAGTGAAGGTTGGGGTTTGGTTCAAAATAAGTGTCGGGTTTAAATTACGAAATTTTATGTATTAAAGTGGTCAGGAGGTATAGTCACTATATCTATATGTATCCTACCCATCTCGTAGCCTACATTACAACCAAAATAAAGTTATACTTGACCTTTGACTGAATGGGTATAATTAGTAGAGTAGTACACTATAACCAAGCTTATGGTACATTCTCTGTGGCGCATGAATTTGATTTTGAGAGTGAGTGAATTCATTCTATCTTGAGTTCCTATTTGTTCTCGAATTTTATTGCATGTGGTAATACTCTCTATTGTTTGTGTGAGGGCACATAAATTGCGAAGGTAAGGTAAAGTGATTGTCCTCTGTATTAGAGTAGGTGAACAGGTTGTGAAAAATATGTGATGCTTCTGAGTCGAGTCTTAAGGTTAGGATATTATGATATGGTGCTTAGTTTATTTTAAATATACTTGGCATGATGCGTTAGTGAAGTTGTCTGATGAGAAGGTCATTTCTATGTGAAGTGTAGTTTAATTTCTCGAAAACGAGCCTTGATTTAAGTATGGGGTGTTGATGGTAGGATAGGAACACATGTTTTAGCCGCATTCTGCACTCCAATTACTTCACTTTGAGTGTGTTTGAACATAAATAATATTGATTTGCACTTATTACGTATTTTGTGCTTTGCAGAAGATGATTTAGAGTTAAGAAGATGTTCTGGAGCTAAATTGAATAGTTGAAGCTTTGAAGTCTGAGTAAAAGACAAGAAATTAAATCTGGATCGTGTCTGGGGCTCGTGGACCGGCGCTGCATATGAAAGTTGGAAGAAAGCACAAGGGTTATGACATTTGTACTAATGCTTCGCACCATGTGTTGTACAGTACGATGCATCAGTGCAAATGTGCGTCGGGATTTTGAGAAGTTCAGAGACTTGTAATTTGAGAAGTTAAGAGACTTGTAGTTTTTGGGTCCGAAATAAAAATACATTAATGCTACGCATAGTACGTGGCATCAGTACAAAATTTTGTCAGACAAGCTAAGTTAAGAGAGTTTACAACTAAGCAAAATGCACTGTTGCGACATACCATGCGTAGCACTATGCGACACATGAAGTATAAAAAGTTTGTAAGTTTTCCCACTTCGTCTCAAAGAGGGTAGTTTTGTCCAGGTTCGTTCCTACTTGATATAAATATATTGGAAACACATTTTTTAAGAGACTTTTGACCTACGAAAGATTGAGAGAGCAGTGGAGACTCAAGGTACAAGGATTCATCATTATTTTCCCAACTAAACTCCCGAGTTTGGATTGAATTCATCTTTTCCTATTATTCAACTTTATTTGTAATGATTTTTTCTATGAATATGGAGTAGTTTACCTTGACGGATATGGTGTTTTGATAAATATGTGTGGATTTTAACTCTAGTCCTAGCTTTAATTCATTTATGGAGTTTTGAATTGTTGCAACTTTATTCATCGATTTATTTAATCGAAAGAGGAATACTTTGTGATTATCTTTGCATTATTTTGTTTGGTTTATTTCAGTGATTCTCCTAAGCAATCAAAAGAGCTTGTTGAATTGTTGATTAAATCGAGTTAGGAGAAACCAACTCTACGAATCTCTAATTCTTTACCGTCAATTATCAATTGCTTTATTTTAGTATTTCAACATCGTTCATAATCATTTAAATCAAGCGTTGATCCTCCTGAATAGCAGTTAAACCAATAAGTACTCGAATATTGTTCAAATCCAATCCCCGTGGAGACAATATTTTACTATACTATCTTTCATTAGCGAGCATCAATTTCGTGTTGTATTTTACACTCATCAGAATCCAAGTTTAGAAATGTTACTTATCTCGAAAAAGCCAAATCAAATATCGAGCAAGAAAACCGATACTCTAGAAACGTTGTCATGTGGAAATCAACCTCCGAACGGCTCGAAACAAGCCAAAAGTAACTCAAAAACATCAAATAATGCATAGAAAATAAACTCAACCAATAAAGATCGAATCTTTAATCAAATACTCTAACCAAAAAGTCAACTCGGACCCGCACCTCAAAACCCGATACAACTTATAAATTTCGATAACCCATTCAATTATGATTTCAACCATACTAATTTTATTCCAACCATACTAATTTTACTTAAATACGACCTCAATTTCATGTTCAAAACCCCAAAATTTATTCTCTTAAGTTCAAGTCAGAAAACCCTAATTTCTTCTCTTCAAATCCATGATTTAGGTGTAATAATTCATGTAAAAATAATATATAAAACTCATGGATTTAGGTGATATTTTTACTATACTATTAAAGATAGTATAGTAACTTTTGTATTAAACTCAAAATGACAAACGAGTTGATTTCCGAAAATTAGACACAAAGAGCTACTATTTTTATTTTTTGATCATCTCCAAATTCCTGATAGATTGCAAGATATAAGCTTCCAAAGTCAGTTCTGTTACAACAAAATTTTTTTTACGTGATCGTAAGAATGGCCTCCGCGATCGCAATCCACAACGCCAAAACAACAATTTGCTTTTCGCGAACGTGACCCAAAGTTCGTGATCGTAATGCACTCCCACGTAGCCAAAAATCTGTAACTAAATAGGGCCTAGAAAAGATCCAAAATCACCTCGAAACTCATCCGAGCCCCTCGGGACCCCGATCGAACATACCAACAAGTCCCAAAACATATTACCGACCTATTCGAGGCCTCAAATTATACATAATAACATCAAAACCACGAATTGATGATCAAGATAAATCTCTTAAGTTTATAAACTTCAAATTTCGAACCAAGCGTCTGATTCAAGCCTAACCAATACAGAATGAATTCAAATTTTGCATACAAGTTCCAAATGACATACCTATTCCAACATCAGGTACATCAATCTAAACCCAATAACATCAAAGTCAACTCTCGCTTAAACCTATAAACTTTTCAAAGCTTCAAATTGTCAACATTTGCCAAATAGTTGTGAAACCTTCAAGGAACATCCAAATGCAAATCTAGGAATATGCCGAAGTCCAAAATCACCATCCGGACCGATGGAACCATCAAAACTCCGATCCGTGGGAGGGTGGGGGGGGGGGTCAAATACACAAAAGTTAAATTTAGTCAACTCTTACAACTTAGGGCTTTTAAAATGAGAATCGTCATCCAAATCAATTCCGAATCAACCCGAAAATCAAAATCGACGATATGTGCAAGTCATAGTACATTATACGAAGCTGCCCATGCCCTCGAACCATCGAACGGAATGGAAATGCTCGAAACGACAGTTCCGGTCATTACAAAATGCTTATTTGAATTTGGTGTTTACATTATCTAATAATTTAACATTAGTAATTAATGATAATTAAATTGAAAATACATAGTATCACTTAAGAGAAAATAACATCAAATATTTTGTATAGTTTGGTATAAATATGTTGAATGCAGGTAAGTTTTATTGTGTTAACCTCGAACCTACCAGGTAATACTGTGCCACCAGGGGCTGATTTAAAGCCTAAATCACGGGACTAAACTCATGATCTTTCCCTCAAACTATGTATTTTATGCACATATTTTTTAGAATTGGTCTAGTATTATGTGTTAGTACATATGTTTCAGAAAGATTTAATAGTGCACTTGATTAAAATATGATTATTTATCTAAAAAAATAGGGATCAATTTCCACTTAATATTTGATTTCTATATTAAGTGGTTTACCCATGTCCAAGAAATTTTAAATCCACCCCGTGTGCCTGCCACCACTAAAGCACACTTCACTAGTCGACAAAAAAAATTACATGAGAAGCTTATAGGTGCTTCCCTAAATCTTGAGACAAAATTCAGAAGGACCTGCTGATCCAGCAACAAGATGCTGTATTTGATCAAATCAAATTAGAGCTGCTAAAATAATCTTTACTCCATTATATTAGAGAGAACAACATGTGGTTTCTACAAACAAAATCTTGAAGTCAAAGATAACATATACAACGATGATTGAATCATGAGTGCTGTTCAATGAACATACATAAATATATCTATAAATTTTTTGGACAGTGTACTCCAATTAGAACAGCACCATAATCATTAGTTAGGTCTGAGTACTGCAACACTGCATGCATGCATGATTTTCAAAATGCAAATCTTGTTTGTATTTTTATACGAAAACCATGTGAAAACTTGTATAACCAAAGATTTAAATGGATTTTGTTCCGTTCTTGTGGCTAATCCTTGCTTTGGACCAGATTAACAAGAAAAATAGTTTGGAGTTTTCTAGACATGTGGAACTGCACCTGCCGCTTTACATACGCCAAAATTGTATTTAATGGAAATTCGAAGCACATCTCAGAGGTAGAAATGTCTTTTTTTTCTGTACATTTAATTTAAAGTGCTGAATTTGACTCTGTTATAAAATATCAAATAATGCGAACCAATCATAGTTTGAGCTGAAAGATTCATCCAAACGTTGAGTAGGGAGGCTATGATGTTAATAATAGATTAAAGAGAAAAACATATACATTGGCAGCTAGATGAGGAATATTAAAGAAAATGAAAGAGAAGGCATCTTCGCACATGCGAGGACTCCATTTTTATATTTTTTATTTTTATAAACATCCTTAAACAAATGCGAAACATTTTTCGTTGTGTTGTTTTATATGAAACTTAAAGGGTGTGTTTGGTATGAAGCATTTTCCAATTTTCCCATGTTTCGTTGGCTTAAATGGTTTGGAAAATATTTTCCTTATCAATTCATTTTTCTCCAATTGGAGAAAAATGTTTTCCTTATCAAAAAAAGGGAAAACATTTTCCAAAGCTCCTTCTCAACCATTCTCACCCTCACCAACCCACCCCACCCCCTCTCCAAAAAACAATTTTTTTTAGAAAAATTTCAGTTTTTCCGTTACCATCCACCCTACTACCCCTCCACCCCACCCCGCAAAAAAAAAATTTCTTTTACCTTAATTTTTTTTCTATAATTTTAAATTTCTGTTTTCTTATTTTTCTGCACCACCCACCCTCACCCCCTACCCCCTCCCCCCGCACAAAAAAAAATTACTTTATTTTTGTAATTTAAAATTTTATTTTTTTTTCGATTTACTGCCCCACCCCCCTCCCCCCTCCCCCCGAAAAAATTTTAAAATATATTTTTCAGTTTTTAATTTTATTATTTATCATTTAAAGGCTCAATATTTTACAAGTTCCAAAATTATGAGTTCAAAAGTTTACGGGTTTAGAAATTATAAATTTGCCGATTCGAAAATACGCGATTTTTGCGTTAAAAAGTAAAGCATCACATTAGTTCCTTTAGATTGTGTCAATTTTTAGAGGCTTCGGGAAGGGGAGGGGTGGGGGAGGTGGGAGGGGGAGGGGTAGGAGAGTTGCAAAAAAAATATTTTTCTAAAAAAACTATTTTTTACTCTCTAACCAAACATAGAAAATATTTTCCGGAAAATGTTTTCCACTTACCAACCAAACAAGAGAAAATAAGTGATAAAATCACTCATTTTCCATGAAAACATTTTCTAGGAAAACATTTTCCATGGAAAACATTTTCCTTCGTACCAAACACACCCAAAATGTAATACTTTTAAAGGGGTGGTGGAGCATCTTCGTACCCAACTACCACTGTAGAATAAAAGAGCAGTTTTTATATTGTCCTATGTAAAGGTCAATAAAAACCAAAAAACAAATTAAAAGGTGTTTCCCTGTTAGGCATACCTCTATATAAGAGTATTGTTATTATTAACCCCCATATTAATCAGATAAATCAAATATCTATAATCCTATTATATACGGTTGAAGTGGGGTTTACTTGACTTATCGAGATTGAAGCGTGATAGGACAAAGTTTGATATCGAGCTACATCAAACCGAGGTGCGAGATTGCATCGTCGGGCCTGTGACCCCGAGACCAAACAAGATTGAAGGAAATCTGCCGAGCCGAATAACAGAGGGCTGAAATATATATCCACGATCAGTTGGAAATCACGTCGGGAATCTCGGCACGTATCAAGAAGATGCCAAGATTTAGCAAATCATAAGATTTTTAGCTTGTATAGAATTGTGCAAAGAGTAAGACACCCTTATTATATAATGGGGGTCTGATTATTTGTAAAATACATTATTCTTACACAACATAAAGTAATATACTGTCATTTTTAGCTTTTATTTATCTTGTTACTCTATTCATATGTGAGTAGAAACATTTTTTTTTGAGGGTGATCGAACTCGAGAGCCAATGCTATTCGATTCATGTGCTTATTCTTTTATTGTCAATTTTAATATTAATCTATTCTCTTAATTTGTACCAAGTTATATCACGTATCCTTAAAACTACATCAAATTCAATTGTTATATGATTTTAGGTTAAACACCTATCATTATTAATACGATGGAATAACTTATTTCCCAAAATCAAACGAACCCGGCCTGTAGATAAAATTTAAATTCCCTCCGTAATATTCTGCAGAAACAGCCAGGCATTCGAACATTTTTTAAAACCAATGTCACGTACGACGTACCTACGCAAATTCTTATATATACCATTCCCTTCCCCACTCAGCAAAATACCTAATTACTTTCTCGTCCAATACTTTCAAAGTCTAAAAGTCTACGAGAGCTTTCTGAAGAAAAATGTCATCCTGCAGCAAGATCCGTCACATAGTCAGGCTCCACCAAATGCTACGACGGTGGAGGAAGAAGGCCGCTACGGCTGCCCGTCGTGTCCCGACCGATGTACCTTCAGGACACGTAGCAATCATAGTAGGCGCAAGTTGCAAGAGATTTGTAGTCCCTGCCGCTTACCTGAACCACCCAATATTCAAGAAACTGTTGTCACAGGCAGAGGAAGAGTTTGGTTTTACCAACTCTGGCCTTTTAGCCATTCCTTGTGATGAATCTTTGTTTGAAGAGTTGCTCCGTTACTTGGCTCGATTCGACTCCGTTAACAATAATATGTCACGGTTCATGAACTTTGAAGATTTTCAAAGATATTGTCACATGGATATCCGAAGCAACCTTGATTTTTGGGCTGATTCCAGACCCCTTTTGCATTAGCTAGCGTATTGATAAGTAAAGACACTACAGAATAACATTTTAAGTGAGTGAACAGATTGCGACAAGACGTATAGTTTTAGTATAAATAGACATCTTTCTTTTTATTCTCAAAATGTGTCAAAATGTGGACGAGTTGATTCACCATGGAGTCGTCCCAGGTTTTGAATCGGTGTTAAATTCAAGAACAGAGAGACTATAGATATTGCAAAGTGCAGTAAAGCAACGAGGAAAGGCAGTTGTTAATGTGTACAATTGTTTTGTACTTAATTCTTTTTACTAAAGACGGTCATTGTTGATAGAATAGGAAATTGCAGAGAAATTAAGCAATGATTGTCCATTATTTGTTGATACATTATAAATGGACACGATTTTAAATGAAATTAATATGAACAATACTCCCAATGATATATCTGGCCTGTCATTTGGGTGGCTCAAAATTGTCCATATCTACCGTTAATCCCCTCCACCATAGCTAACACCATCCACTTGGCTTAATATTTGAGTGAGTTGGATACTTCGTGGCATGTCATCTCATTATCCTAACCCATTTTATCCCTCCTTTTCCGCTAGGGGTGGAGGGAGAGTAGAATTTCACGGGGTTCGACCGAATCAATAATTTTGGTTCAAACTATGTATTTATCTTAAAAATTCATTGAATATGTACAAATTATAAATTTAAAACCCATTTAAGAGATTTAGAATTCCGAGCACTTAAGTTTCAAAATTTGTCTCCACCTCTATGTCCTACCACATCACTTCCCATTCCTTACCCATTTAACTCTGTTTCTTTCTATCATTTCGTGTTCTCTCTTCAAAACCAAAGCTTGAATGCAATGTATTTCAAATTATCTACGATCATGTTGAATGTGAGAAAGCAGATGCTGGATTACAGTACGTATACCCAAATGACGGACGTTGTTGTAGAGATAGTAAGAGAAGATTCTGCACTACAGATCTTCAATTAATTAAGTGTTTTAGGAGGTCGAACTGCCAATTTATAATCTCGTGAAAGTATATAAAGGCTCATGCCAATTTTCAAGTAGAATTGAAACTTTTTTATTAGCATACTTGTTTGCATGACTAAACGCTAAAAGTAATTGTTAGGTGTGGTCCAAGCTGGCCAGCTAGTCCCTAATCATTTTTGAGAATGGAGGCATGCATAAATGAAAAGAACGTCCAAGGCAATTTTACACTAATATTTTTTGCATTCAACAGAAATGAAGAATCTGTTAATTTATCTGTATTGTTGTAAGTAAATAAAATGAAAAATAAAACTGAAAGTTAGTAGAAACAATTCTGAAAAATAATATTTGAACTTCAAAACAATTTTTTGAAATGTTGAAGGGACAAATCGAGCCCACTGAATACGATAACGTGTCCTTAAGGAAATTATTCCTCTCAAGTACCCGAGGTTATGGAATATATCCTCCAAGGATAGAATGATTTAACTCACCGGATTGTTGGTACCAAAATGTCGATGCTCAGCGAACTACTCGATGGCAGCAAAACACAGTGGAATTTTAGTGCAGAAGAAAGAAAAAGATAATCAGAAAATTTCGTAAGCAAATATTCTGGGATTTGAAGGTCAATTTATAGCCAGCTTGATGATGTTTCTAAAGAGATTTGCAACTTTTCAGAATAGTCATGAATGTTAGAACAGGTGTGACCATCCGAAGAGGTTTGCAACCTTTTAGAACAGTCATAGCTGTTGGAACATGTGTAACCCTCTAAACAAGTTTGTAACCTTTCAGAATAGTCATGGCTGTTGGAAAAGGTGTGACCCTCTGAAGAGGTTTACAACCTTTCAGAATAGTCATGGCTGTTGGAACAGGTGTGACACTATTTCAGAACAGCCATGGCTGTTTGAAATTTTTGCGGGAAATTTAAAATAAATTTAAATTAATCCGGGAAAGAAAAACAGGATAGACCGGACCGGGTCGCGGGTCATCCCTCCATTTCTTTTCCCACTATTTTCCATTCACACCTCTTTTGTTATTATTTATTAAATAACAAACCCAACAATCTCCCACATGAATGGGGAATGGTTATAAACTTAAAAGAATGAACAGACGTTTGTGTGTTTTACAAACAAGAACTGATTGCATATGGATAAGTAGGGATCCTTTTGAACTTTCCGTAGTGAACTTATATCGGATATACTCGGTCAATCGGTAGATTTGATATCTTTGAATCGTCGAGCTTTGTTTTATACCTAGACAAAATAAGTCATACAATCAATCCTTATCCATCTATGGTTCTCATGGTTGTGTTCGTTTCAGCCATGAACAACGTCTGGTTTTCATGAGTGCTTAGAGAATGGGCCTTTACTTTCATTCTCCTTGAAGCGGTTTACACTTCACACTCACATAGGTAAGTCCTAAACGTATAATCCTAAAGACACATTATCTGGTCATATCCTGCCAGGCTTAGCAAATCGTTAAAAAGATTTAAGCTTTATTGACTCATCAAAAAAACCTTAAAGCTTTACCTCGTTTTTGAACATTATCTTCATCACGAGAATGGGTTGAGTTAGTTGACAATGTTGACCCGTCATTCATAACTTTGTTTGATCTCTTTGAACCTAGCGCTCGGGATCTCTAGTCTGCTAGGTAGAGTTACCGCCATGATGACTTGTCCTAGGCCTTTAACCTCATTCCTTTTGATGATCTTTCAACTGCCTCTCTAGATAGGCCTTTTGTAAGTGGATCTAACACGTTATCTCTAGACTTTACATAGTCAATTATGATAACACCACTAGAGAGTAGTTGTCTAACAATATTGTGTCTTCGTCGGATATGATGAGATTTTCCGTTATACATAACGCTCATTGCCCTATCTATTGCCGCGTGACTATCACAATGTATACATATAGGTATCTAAGTTTTGGGCCAGAATGGAATATCTTCGAAGAAATTTCGGAGCCATTCAGCTTCCTCACTAGCCTTATCTAAAGCTATGAATTCAGATTCCATTGTAGAACGGGCGATGCATGTTTGTTTGGATGATTTCCAAGATAATGCTCCACCCCCAATTTTGAAAACATATCCACCCGTGGATTTAACTTCGGATGATCCCGTGATCCAATTTACATCACTATATCTCTCGATCACAGAAGGATATTTGTTATAATGCAAAGCATAATTTTGGGTATGGTTCAGACATCCCAATACTAGTTTCATTGCCATCCAATGTATTTGATTGGGATTACTTATAATTCGACTAAGTTTGCTAATAACACATGTTATATCTGGTCGCATACAATTCATGATATACATTAAACTTCCCAATACTCTTGCATAGTCCAGTTGTGAGTCACTTTCGCCTTCATTCTTTTGAAGTGCATAACTCACATCAATTGGAGTCTTGACAATTTTAAAATCCAAATACTTGAACTTTTCAAGTACCTTTTCAATGTGGTGATAGTGTGATAATGTTAGACCTTGTGAAGTCTTGTGAATTCTGATTCCTAAGATCACATCAGAAACTCCTAAGTCTTTCTTGTCGAATTTGCTGGTCAACATGCGCTTTGTAGCATTTATATCTGCCATACTTTTGCTTATTATCAATATGTCATCAACATATAAACAAACAATGATTCATGACCTGGAGTATTTTTAATGTAAATACATTTATCACACTCATTAATTTTAAATCCATTTAATAACATTGTTTGATCAAATTTTGCATGCCAATATTTGGGTGCTTGTTTAAGTCTATAAAGCGACTTAATAAGTTTGCACACTTTTTTTCTTTACCAGGAACCACAAAACCCTCAAGTTGTTCCATGTAAATTTTTTCCTCTAACTCTCCATTTAGGAAAGCTATTTTAACATCCATTTAATGGATTTCAAGACTATACATGGCCGCTAGTGCCACTAACACCCTAATAGATGTTATCCTCATTACTGGTAAGTAAGTGTCAAAGTAATTAAGGCATTCCTTTTGTTTATAACCTTTGACAACAAGTCTTGCCTTATATTTGTCAATAGTGCCATCAACTTTAATTTTCTGTTTAAAGATTCATTTCGAACCTAAAGACTTATTTTCTGGAGGAAGAGCAACTAATTCCCATGTATGATTATCCAAAATTGGTTGAATCTCACTATTGACTGCCTCTTTTCAAAATGCTGAATCAGAAGACTACATAGCTGCTTTAAAAGTTTGAGGCTCATTTTCAAGCAAGAATGTTACAAAATCTAGTCCAAAGGACGTACATGTTCTTTGACGTTTGATACGCCTTGGATCTTCTATACTTGGAGTAGTTTCCTTTGGTTCTTCCCGGGGTCGTTTAGGTTTTTCACTTAACGACTCGCTTTCAATTTTATATGGATAGATGCTTTCAAAGAATTCAACATTATCTGATTCCATTACCATATTAACACGAACCTCGGGATTATCAGATTTATGAACCAAAAATCGACATGCTTTACTATTTGTAGCATATCCAATGAAAACGCAATCTACTATTTTTGGTCCAATTTTAACCCTTTTAGGTAAAAGAACTTGTACCTTTGCTAGACACCCCCACACTTTAAAATATTTCAAGTTGGGTTCTTTCTTTTCATTTTTCATATGAAATATATTGCATTTTGTTGTGGGGTACTCTGTTGAGTATTCGGTTAGCTGTAAGGATAGCTTTTCCTCACAAACTCTACGATAATACGAAACTTATTAATAAATAATTCATCATTTCTTTTAATGTTCGATTTTTCCTTTCCACAATTTCATTGGATTGAGATGTGTAAGGTGCAGTAGTTTTATGGATAATTCCATATTCCAAATATATTTTTGCAAACGGAGATTTATATTCTCCACCTCGATCACTTCTAATCATTTTGATATTTTTTTTCAATTGATTTACTACTTTATTCTTGTATTGCTTAAATGCTTCAATTGCTTCATCCTTACTATTAAGCAAATAAACATAACAATATTTAGTGCAATCGTCAATAAAAGTAATAAAATACTTTTTCCCACCTCGAGACGGTATCGACTTCATATGTCAGTATGAATTAAGCCTAAAGGATTTGAATTCATTTCAATAGTCTTATAAGGATGTTTTACAAACTTAGATTCAATACATATTTGACATTTCGATTTATTACACTCAAATTTAGGTAATACTTCTAAATTAATTAATTTCTGCATGGTTTTATAATTGACATATCCTAAACAAATATGCCATAAATCATTTGACTCCAATAAATAAGAAGAAGCTGAAATTTTATTCATACTGTCAACAACTATTACATTGAGTTTGAAAAGGCCCTCCTTGTGGTAGTCTTTTCCAACATAGATTTCATTCTTGCTTACAACAACTTTATCAAAAGCAAATACACATTTGAATCCATTCTTTACAAGTAAAGAAGTAGGAACTTAATTCTTCCTAATAGTAGGAACATGAAGAACGTTGTTGAGCGTTAACACCTTGCCGGAAGTCATCTTCATAAATATCTTCCCATAACCTTCAATCTTGGCTGCTTCATTATTTCCCAAGGATATTTCTTCTTCCGGACCAACAGTAGAGTAAGTCGCAAATGCTTCTTTGACAGCACAAACATGTCGAGTGGCTCCAGAGTCAATTCATCACTCCTTCGGATTTCCAACTAAATTGCATTTCGAAAGCATTGCGCAAAGATCATTAATCTCATTATACTTCTCCACTATGTTGGCTTGTCCCTTCTTCTTATTTTTTTCGGGAGATGCCAATCTGGGCTTTTGTGACCGACTTTTCCACAATTATAGTAGTTGCCCTTGAATTTCTTTTTGTTCTACTCCTTAGTTTTTTCAGAAGACCTCTTGTTGTCTTCCTCGATCTTAAGCTCCCATGATCGTTGAATTTCCACGAGACTTCTTTTGGTCTATTTTGTTGTCTTCCTCGATCTTTAGACGTATCACAAGATCTTCCAACTTTATTTCTTTGCATATGTGTTTCGGATAGTTCTTGAAATCTCTCCACGAAGGAGGCAATTTTTTCAATCATAGCAGCTACTTGAAATGCTTCATTCACGACCATATAAGGTCGTGAAAAATAAGTTAAAGCTCCTGAATTTGGATTCCCATAATTATGATGTCTATCATTTTATAGTCTAGAAACTTGGCAACCACGAACTTCTTCAAGCATGCATCTTCTGTCGTGTACTTCTTCTGAGGTACGTCCCATAATTCTTTCGAAGTATTCATTGCACTGTACACATTGTACAAGTCATCTTCTAAAGCACTTAAGATATAGCCTTTGCAAAGAAAATCTACCTGCTTCCACGCCTCAACAACCATGAACTTTTCATTATCCGGCATGTCTGCAGCGGGCATTGGAGGCTCTTCGATAGTGAATTTCTGCATACCAAGTGTGGTAAGCTAGAACACCACCCATTGCTGCCATCTTTTGAAGTTGATTCTAGAAAATTTTTCCGATTTCTCAGCCAGAGGAACAACAGTGCGGCTTGACGAGGCTATCGTCGTTGCACCAACAGTTGAAGAAGGATTTCCATTCTCATTTTCCATTTCTTACTGTCAACAACAGAAAAAATCAATTAATGACAAAACCAAAACAGTAAATAATACTGTAATTAATAAACACTATGTAATAAAAATAACTAAGGTTTTTACATACTGTTTTACAAAAAAAGAATGAAGTTTTTGTGTTCTTCAAATCGTTTTTTGAATTTCAATACCATGATGAAGTTTTTATATCTTCAAATCATAAGAGTAAAATTTAGTAGAATACAGAATATAATAAATATAATTTTCTTAAGATTGTTAATTTATCTGTATTGTTGTAAGTAAATAAAACATTAATCTTTCTGGAAAAAAAATAGAAAGTTAGTAGAAACAATTCGGAAAAATAATATTCGAACTTCAAAATAATTTTTTGAAACGTTGAAGGAACAAATTGAGCCCATTGAATATACAGTGTATCCTAAAGGAAATTATTCCCCCAAGTACCCGAGGTTATGAAATATATTCTCCCAGGATAGAACGATTTAAGTCACCGGAGTGTTGATACCAAAAACGCCGATGATCTGCGAACCACTCGATGGCAGCAAAATACACTGAAATTTTAGTGTAGAGGAAGAAGAAGATAATCAGAAAATTTCGTAAGTAAATATTCTAGGATTTGAAGGTCTATTTATAGCCAACTTGATGATGTTTCTGAAGAGGTTTGCAACTTTTCAAAATAGTCATGACTGTTGGAACAAGTGTGACCCTCTGAAGAGGTTTGCAACCTTTCAGAACAGTCATAGCTGTTGGAGCATGTGTGACCCTCTGAAGAGGTTTGCAACCTTTCAGAATAGTCATGGCTGTTGGAACAAGTGTGAAACTGTTTCAGAATATCCATGACTGTTGGAAATTTTTGCGGGAAATTTAAAATGAATTTAAATTAATTCGGGAAAGAAAAATGGGCTAGACCGGACCGAGTCACGGGTCATCCCTCTTTTTATTTTCCCACTATTTTCCATTCACACCTCTTTTATTATTATTTATTAAGTAACAAACCCAACTGAATCTAATTAAGGTCATGGGAGAAATAGGTAGAGAGTTGATGAATCATTAACTGGACCTGCAGAAACGCTTGAAAAATGGATTTAAAGGTGCACCACACCTACCTCAATTCATCATAAATACCGACTATTAGTTCTCATATATTATCTTAAACTCTGCTTAAATTGTCTTTTAAAAATGAGAAACCAGCTCAGATAATTATTGATACACTTAGTTCTCATATAAAAAGTACTCTTGGGCATTATTTTGTTGTATGCCCAAGAGTACAGATAGAGTAGCACTAAGACGTACCACTCCCTCCATGATATCCCTACTTTTCTTTTCGAAAATTAGCTAATTTTATTTTCCCTCGAATTTCCAAAATAAGTGATTTTTTTGGATGTTTTCATATAGATTAAGAAATTCACCTTTTAGCATTAATTAGTAATAAAATTGACCATATTAACCTTTGCTATCTCACGTAAATACTCATAACACATATTCCAACACTATTCATTCCAAGAACAATATAGAAAAAAATAATTAATTCATTCTTGGAATCTGAAAAAATTACTTATTTTGGATCACAAGAAAAAGGCTAAAAAATCATTTATTTTAGACCGGAGGGGTAGTATTTTATCAAAGTTAGCTCAAACCCTCAAACCTAAATTTAGCTTTCAAGCTCTTTTAGCACCTTTTTGGACGACAAAATCGTTCTGGACGGCGAGATAGATTCTACGTATATCTTTTAGCTACCTTGATAGATATTCCCAAAGAAATGATTGAGAGTTTATAATGGAATTTGGTAAATACTGACTACATTATTTAATGGCTTTGCTAAACCCTTTCTCTGAAATCCCTGTGTGTGTTTGGGTGTTGGGGGGGGGGGGGGAGTATGAATGTAAATAAGAAAAAAGGTTAGGTTAATTTTAGCCCTGCTGTAGCAATTACAATTTAATAAGATAAAATAGTAGTATGATTCTAGGCTTATTAGTTTGCGCGTATTACTATCGTATGGACACCAGGGCCAGTAATGGCTCCTTTATTTGGAATGATGCATATTACTTATATATAATATATTTCGTTAACCAAAAACAAAATTAAAAGACATGTGTTGGGGTTTCAATTTCATTGCCTATTTTTCTGATACAAAAATGTACAAGCTAGTTCGCCAATGTAATTATATATACATATGTTGTAAGAGTATTGATCACGCCCAATTCGAGTCCTAAAAAGAATAAGTGATCGCCGTAGATATAATTTAGTCTAAGAGTTCGAAATCGAATCTCACAGAGAACTAAAATTTCGCTATAACCGTTCAATATCACTGAGAAGACAAGCTCGAATAAATTAAATAACTAATTAAAGTAGTAAATTAACAACTAAGAGTTAGAGACAAGATTAGAAAAGCATAGCGTTATGATTTCCCCAATTGTCGGAATCCTTTCCGCTTCGTCTCCTACAATTTCGCCTATGTATTCTCTACTGATCATGAGCACTCGTGTCACGACCCGTATTTTTTACCGTCGGGACCGTGATGGCGCCTAACATTGTACTCGCTAGGCAAGCCAACATTACAGACTATCTCAACTTTTTCTTTTATCTTTTAATAATTAAACTTAACAAAAGTAAATCAGCGGAAATAAATGCGGAAGAACACAAGCAAAAGATTATCTTTATCCTAATAACGAAACCCGTAATAAATTCTACCCAGAACTCGTGTCACAACAATCTACGAATACTACATATAATGGTCTGAACGAAAAGTTTACATCTGCCTCGAAAGTAGATAAAACAGAAATGAAATAGGATAGGGAAGGCCAGGGCCTGCGGACGCCTGCAGGACTACCTTGGGTCCCCGGAAGTAGTGATAGCACACGATCAGCCACTAGCTAAAAACTACGCAGAAAGTGCAGAGTGTAGTATCAGTACAACCGACCCTATGTACTGGTAAGTGTCGAGCCTACCCTCAACGAAGTAGTGACGAAGCCACAGCGGGGCATACAACATATACAATATGCAATAGTTTATACTAAATAGAAAGAAAATACAGAATGTAATATAATAGAAACTAGCATTAATGAATACGGAAACCAGCTGCTCTACCAATAATCAGCTATAACTGATCCTTAGGGAGTTTCAACATCTCCGTAATGTAATGTACATCAACATATATGAATGTTAAAAACAATAACTGGTACAACGTGTATCCGGATCCCACCATATAAATAATAACAATATCAATATTCACCCTTATTGTGAGCACGTGATTTTTGCCTAACATGAATTACTCCCACAAAATCAAAACAAAAAAAAAACTTGTCTATTTTTTTTACGTTGTGTATTTTTGTGAATTTTCGTGTTATTTTTGGTAATTGTTTGCATTTTTGTATATGCATGATTATATGTGTTTAAATTAATAAAAATAAAAAAATATAGGTCGTATTTACATTTTTGATCTAACTTTGCAATTAGGAGTAGTTTAAGTTTATTTTACAAAATAAAATAAAAAATCAATCACAAAAATATGTATTTTTGCGTTTTTTTTAGAATTTAATGTCCCAATTATATTTTAATGTTTATCTAATGTGATAATTACTATTAGAAGTTAATTAGTACTTTGACAAGTTAATTTTGGTTTTATAAGTTAATTTAGGATTTTTAAAATTTTAGTTTTATTTTAAACAAAAAAGAAAAGAAGCAAAATAGATTTAAATGAGTTCAAAATCGGATTGGGCCAATTCAAAATGCCAAATCAGGAGCCCAACCCAAATAACCCCTTACCCAAAACCCGGTCCGCCCAGCCCATTAACCGACCCGCCCCAATTCCATCTTTTAATCTGGACCGTTGGTTTCCATCCATCCAACGGTCCTAATTAAATCCCTAATTAATTATACTAAACCCCCCCAAACCCTATTATTCATCTTCACTTTTCTCCTTCACTCTTCTCCAGCCGCCAGAGACACCCCTCCCTGCTCTCCTTCTTCTTCGACCACCGGCCAGCCGCCCGCCGCCACGCCAACGGCCACTCCCCCCACGAACCAGTGACGCCGTTCAACCATTTTCTCTGACTAAGCAGCGAACCAAACGACATAGCTATCTCTTTTGAGCTTCTTCGTCTTCAACATTACAATCTCCATAGCCGCCACCTCTAACTTCAACCAATAGCCGCAACACCACTCTTATCATCATTTCCGTCTCTATTTCGTACCCAAACCATCAAGCCCCAAAACGAATTGCAAGAACCCTAAATTCCGATTTAGGGATTTATTTGTTTCGGATTTTTGAGAAATCGGGGTCTAATAGACCTTAATTGATTCGTTTTCGTTTGAAAACATTTCAATTAAGGTCCGTTCGATCCCGAATACGAATTTTCTATTCTCGGCCGCTGCTTTGTTTTCAAATTGATCTCGGCCGCTGCTTTGAATGGATCGGAGGTACTGGTTTTACTCCCTTTCTTTCCTTGTTGTTTTATTTGTTTTGATTATGGTCGTTTCGTTTGTTGATATTTCTTCGGACAGATATCAATTCTCTGTTTTTCTTCTTCATCTCTTGGGACCTTTTATTTGGTCGACTTGATTGTTTGTTATTCTTCGCTGTTTAACGAGTGATTGCGAATCGAATTCGATTCGTTGTTAATATCGTTAAGTTGTTCGATATTGAATTTATACATGCTGTCCGAAATTGTGTAATCACTGCTTTGTCGGGTTTGGTTATCGATTGCACATATCGTAATTGTATAATCGAATGTTGTCAAATACGTGTTCGCGTCGATTAACGTCGTCGATTAGTTAGCTTCAGTTTTTCTCTTTTCTTTTCTTTGGCCGAAACACTGTTTCATTGAGTTTGTCAATTCTGAAATTCTGCTTTGTCTATTGGATTACCGATGTTGTTGAATACAGGTTCGCGTCGATTAGCGTCGTCGAACATTTAGTTTCGTATTTGCTTCATTTCTTTTCTTTTCTCTCGGCTTTGGGGTATACAAATTTGAGAATTTGTTTGTCGGCTTTTGTTGTCGATCATACATGTTGTGATTCGACTTAACGAATGTCGTCGTTTCAATTCGCAAATTTGTTGTTTGAAATTCCGGGCAGTGTTTCACTGTTTGCTTGATTGAAAATCTTTTCGGTTTGTTGTTTGTTTCAGAATGTTGAGTTGGTTGTTGGATTGTTTGTTTTGAACCATTGTTGATTCTAATATAGGATTGGAATTGGTTATAGCTGTTTGAATCATAGAGTTTAACTAGCTGTTAGTTAATAAAAAAAACTGATTGGATATAGTTGTTTAGCTTAGGATAGAAATTTGAGGGTGCAAGGCACATGTTTAGGCAGTGGAACCTGCTGGACAGCAAGTATCCCATATAGTTTCTGCACTTTAGGGCTGTTTAAAGGGGTAGAGGCATGTTTATACAGCTGAAAAGTGCAAAAAAGGAGAGAATAATGTGCTGGACAGATCTGGAGTAATTAAATATGTTGTTAATCTGAGTTTTGAAGGCTATAAAATGAAGAAAGACTCCCTGGAAAATGGACAGTGAACACACACACAGACAGTGAAATACTCTCTGGAATTCACACATTTTTGAGAACACACAAAATACACACATAGAAAAGTTCTCTGGCATAACACATAGAGAAGGCAATCATTGAAAAATAACAGAGAGAGCTTCTGTCCAGTCTGTGAAACTTTGAAAGGAAAAACTGTTCCATTATCCTTTTCTTGAGTTTGCTTTTCCATTTGAGAATCGAACTTCAGTTTTCTATAAGCCTCTTTAAAGATTAGTCTTTGTTAGCTTGTTTGGCCTTATAGTTTTCAAACTGGTTTCGAGTTTTGTTGGGTTGTAAGTTGTTGTCTCCGTGTTACTGCTGGGCCTGTTGTTGTTTGCTATCTGTTTGGGCTGCTACTGATCTTTTCCTACTTCATTTCTGTTGTCAAAATCCAGGTATATTCTTATAACCACATTGGCCGAGAACAATTGACAATTGACAAAAGAAGTTGATATAAAGATGTTGAAGCAGAATAGTTTACTTTTCTTTCCTTTTTGTTTAGTTTTTTTGTTCTATGATTTAGTAATGTGGTTTTACTGTATCTTGTCATATAATCGGAATTGATTTGAGTTTAGTTTGTAGATAGTTTTGTAAACTAGAACTTGAAGGAACTCATTATGTTAGGCCTTTAGCTTTATTTGATTTCCTTAAATGTTGAAGTATTTAGGATTATTAAATGATTTATGTCTTTGATATTTTAAGTCATAGTTGTTTGTATTTTAAGTCATAGTTATTTATAAGATAGATGCTAGGATTTCAACAAAGGGTTTTAAGATTACCATCAGGTATCCTATTGCGTTAGCCTAGCTAATAGAATAAATAAATAAATAAATAAATTGGAACGCACTATATTATGGATAATCTTATGTCAAGTAATGAACCATGACGAAATACTCACATCCGGCATAGTCGATTAAATTTTTTACTAATTTATATTTTATTCTAGGCAATCTTTTAAGCTATTATCTTGTATAAGGTCTTTAATCAAAAATAATTTTTTTTAAGGGATATACTGTCAAGTAAATTGATTCCTTGTTTTAGTATCACAACGACTTTAATCGGCATAGTTTCAAATTAAGTAATTCAGATATATTTTTTATTTGTCAAAAGTCCGAGTCTGTCGTAATTAGTTTTTTGTTTTCTTTGGGTCCGGTTTCAAATTAATAGAGCGGTTTAAAGTTTAATTAGAGCATATAATTTATAAGCATGTAAAAATCAGGTATTTTTAGCCATTTATAATAATTGAAGCGACCGTGCTAGAACCACGGGATCCGGGGGTGCCTAACACCTTCCCTCGGGTCAACAGAATTCCTTATTTAGAATTTCTGGTTCGCGGACTTCATTTAGAAAGTCGAAATTTCCTCGATTCGGGATTTAAATAAATCGGTGACTTGGGACACCATAATTTATTCCAAGTGGCGACTCTGAAATAAATAAAATAATCCCGTTTCGAATATTGTCACTTAAATTGGAAAAACTCCCTTGTATGTTTATCCTTCGGGGTAGGCGCGCCAAAAGGAGGTGTGACAGCTCTGGCGACTCTGCTGGGGACACAAACCCAGGACTACTGGTTCAGGGTTTAAGAATTCGAGCTTTGAATAATTATTTTATTTGGCTTACTTATTATCTGATTTTATTACATGTTTATATTTTATATGCTAAATGTTGTTTTACCGCTTTGATATTTTGTGAACTGTATATAAATTGTGCCGATACCCATATTTTTTTTTTTTTCTTCTTTTTGAGTCTTTTGAAATATAATACCGGGCATTTGCTTGACATAGCCCGTTTTTCTCAAGATAGCTGTGGTGCTTGGCATCCGGTGAAGGATTTTGTAGTCACACATGTTTAGGCGGAGAGTTTTGTCAATTAAGCCGGAAAGCCATGCTACCGGTGCACTGACACTCTTCGGCTCGAGTTGTCCGCTCGAGTTTAAAGCCAGTCTAGACACTTTTCCAACAGGATGATGACTTAGAATAACAAAACCTTATGCCGGATCCCCGATAGGAACGTTTATTTTGCATCATGTGCATATTTGACTTAGGAGGCTCAACACAGGGGTTGGGCCTGTCTAGGACAGGTGTACCTGAAACAAAAAGACCAACTTGTTGCATCTTTTTGTGTGCATTTATTTGTTTCGATCTTACATGCCGACCGGTTTGTTAAAAAAGAGGAAGAAGTGGAAAACGTCGGGGTATATAGTTAAAATAATTTTATGAAAATAGTTAGTTCTTTGAAAATAAATTCTGAAAAAAAAAAATGCAAAAAAATAAAAAAAAAAATATAAAAATTCCAAACTAAATTTTCTTAATTTTATGAAAATAGTTAATTCTTTGAAAATAAATTCTGAAAAATTGCAAAAAATTCCAAACTAAATTTTCTTAATTTCATGAAAATAGTTAATTCTTTGAAAATAAATTCTGAAAATTTGCAAAAAATTTCAAATAAATTTTCTTAATTTTATGAAAATAGTTAGTTCTTTGAAAAATAATTTCTGAAAAAAAAATACAAAAAAAAAATTTCCAAATAAATTTTCTTAATTTTACAAAAAATAGTTTAGTTTCTTTGAAAATAAATTTCCAAATAAATTTTCTTAGTTCCTTTGAAAATAATTTGTTTTAGAAATGCTGTTTAAAAATAGTTTGTTTTCTTTTCTTAAAATGATTTAGTTCTTTTATTTTCGAACTACGCGAGTTTGATTCTCACCAAAAATGAGATACGTAGGCAACCCATATCGGGCTCAACTAATACTGATTTTTTTTTTAAGGAAAACAATAATAAAAATATTAGAATTAGGATTTTGTTCTTAGTCGAGAGTTAGGAAATTTTGCAAAAATAGCCAAACGCCTCAAAAGGGGCGCCGGAGGACTAATTTCGCAAAACGAAATATAGACATC
>JASVEL010006563.1:0-17117 GCA_032618575.1 Nicotiana noctiflora | reverse complement strand
CTGCTCTTTTATATTCGACAATGGTAGTTGAGCATTATGTACGAATATGCTCCTTTACTTCCTTAAATACGTATTACATTTTCAGTTTCATATGAAAACAAATAACGAAAAATGTTTCGTATTTTGTTTAAGGAATGTTAAAATATTTTGGGGTCCTCCATATCTGACCACGACCCATGTGCGAAGATGCCTTTACCTTTTTTTTTTTTTTTGAGTCAGAACTTATATTAATTGAGTAGTAACATTACAAAGAGCTAATGGCATATTATTACAAAAAGAGTTATTCCTTCCGTTTTAATTTATTTGATTTATTTTATCCGTTTCAAAAAGAATAATTTTTTTTTTAAATTTGAAAATAATTTAGCTTAAACTTCTAATTTTACCTTTAAAGAGAAGCTTTTGTAACCACACAAATACTCTGGGCCCCATTTTAACTTGTTTAGGACCATAAATTTCAAGAGTCTTCATTTTTTTCTTAAATTTCGTGCTCAGTCAAACAGGTTCACATAAATTGAAACGGAGGGAGTATCAAAAATTATTGCCGGGGTTGGTCAGTTGTCAGTCAGGTGGATCATAGAGAAGATCCGTTATTGCAGTATTTGACAATAATATGCCGATAGACAGTCCTTGCTTTATCAGCTAGTAGTTATTCTAACGAAAAAGTGTGGTGACTGAGTGAAAATAGTTGCGTTATCCTAAGTTTGCGTACTCGAGCCATATTGCGCCAGATAATGTGCTACATAATTTTGCTCCCTCGATATATGAGTGATGGCCGGATTACCCAACATTCCTCAGCTAGCTGCCAATTTTGTATTTATCTTTAATTTATTACTACTTATATTATAGCCTCTCGACTCAACTTTTGCATGAATCTTTCATCTCAACAATGATTGGTTCACAGCACACTCCTTTTTTTTTTCTTATTCATTTGATATGTTTGATAGAGTCAATTTCAGCACTTTGAATTAGTAGATGCACCCGCTCTTTCTATGTCAGAACATATGTTATATAAATATATATTTGTATAAAAAGTTTGCATCATAGATAGAGTCTGGATAAATAATTATGGTTGGTCTGAGTGCATACACAGTAAAAAATTATAACAGACATGTTATTGCATAGTATAAATTAAAGTTCGCTAATATAATGTAAATACATTCGTACACTATTAGTATTAGAGTTTATAACCAAACTCTCTTTAATTTTAATTAGTATGTGCAAACTAACTATATTATTTAAAAACTAACTGTTTATATATAGAGAGAGAGGATAAATCATAAATGTTGATCGAATTTTAGTTAAATCATAAATGTTGATCGAATATATGGAGTGTCCAAAAACATTATAGATATATGTTCATTAAACAGCACCATTCAATCATCGTTAGATATATAATCTTTGACTAGAAGATTTTGTTTGTAAAAACCACACATGTTCATTCTCTCAAATGAGTAGAGATTCTTTTGGTATAATTTTGATGAAAGGCAGAAGCTAAGCTTGTTGATGGATTCGCAAGCAGGACCTTCTGGTTTTTGTCTCAAGATTTTGGGAAGCAGAAGTTTCTCAGGTAATTCTTTGTCGACTATTGATGTCTGCTTTATTAGTAGCACACTATTATCAAATTTTAGGGGTGTCAAACGGGCGGGTCGTATTGAATATGAGCGAGTTGAAAACGGATAATGCCAAAACGGATAGATTATCTGACCTGCTATATTTAATACGGATAGAAAGTTGGTTAACCGTCGGATAATACAGATATCTATATTATTCGTTCCATGGCTTCTTGAATAAGATCACTTTTGCGAGAAATCCTAGTATCCAAACTTGAGGAACCCTCAATTTAAGTATTTGCAAATATAAAAGTTAAACCCATAGATTATCCATTTTTTAAGTGGATAATATGGATGTTATTCATATTTGACCCATTTTTTAAAAGTTCATTACCCAACCCATTTTGAAGTGGATAATATGGGTGCATAATATTTTTGTTGTCCATTTTGCCCCCACTACTACAATCAGTAGGTTCGAGGTTCGAGTCATAAGAAGAGTAAGTGGAAATATGCTAGGTTCAAGTTACACAAAAAGTAAGTGTGATTTGTGAATACGATTACATCAAACCAATAAATATAAGATATTTATTTTTATGCACACATTTATCGTTGTCACTTAACCATGGTTAAGTTATTTTGTATTCTCAATTAATTCTTTGATTTAATATAAACACAAAATTCGGCTACTATTTGCCGTGGGAATTAATACTATATGAATCCTCTGGGTGGCGCAGACATAAGAAAAAGATAATTAAGTACTCCTCTGCCTTCTAAGAGTAACTAACTAAACTAGATTAAAGAATTAGATGTAAGCTCAGTTGTTAGGTTAACGTTAAATATTGGGTTATCTGGAAATAAAAGTTTAAACAAAAGAGACATTTTATTTTCTTCACATTAAATAAGGATTTTTGTTTAATATTTAATTGAAATGCGTAGCACTATATACCAGTAGGCTATAACAAAAAACAAGTTTTAAGCGTCAATTTTTTCTTTCCTTCTAAATTATTTGAAAGTTATTATGTCGACTTAGGGTATTAAGATTGGCTTTTAAGCTGGCCAAATCAGCTTTTAAGCTATTTTTATTTTTTTCTAGTGCTTGACAAAGTTAAAAAATATTAATAATAAGTTAAAAACTGCTTAAAACAATCCTCAACTTATTACTTTTTGGCTTAAAAGTTATTTTTGCTTAAAAGACACATTTATTAAGCCAACCAAACGGGCTCTTAATTAAACAAAAGGGTCTGATTAAATTCTGAAAGTACGTTGCATCTAGGCATAACATGATGTGTGTAACGCACATGCTCTTCAGTCTAATATTTGGTACTATTAATTAAGAGGAGTGATTAACAAATTTTCATTGTAATTAGTAATTCATTTATAGGAAGCACATACGTAGGCATAGGCAGCTTTACTCTTTAATTAATCCAATCTTCAAGATGATGGAAGTGCAGTTTAATTTCATTTGTTTAATACAAGAAGAAACGGTGCCAGTTAAGAAACCAAAATGAAAAGATGATTATATATAGTTTTCTTAATGATGAGGATTTATCCAAAAATACTAAAACTCGCGAAAGTCGTACGTACGACAATAAACATTTCTTGCTTTTGGAGTTCACAGCTGTTTAATGTGTCCTTTTTCGGTCAATGAGCAGTTTCTAATATATATAATGATGCAAAAGAATATATCGACTTAATCATTAGGCATAGGCTACTACATCTTAGAAATTACAAGAAGTTCAATGAATATTACATTGGTTTTATTATATGCTACAAAGAAAAGTCAAGAAATCGATGATGGCAAGTGGCATAAGAGGGAAGTTGATGCTTACAAAACTAACAGGTGATTGATTGATTGTCTCATTATTCAACAGAATCAACACCAATAACCATGGCTAAGAACATTTGACGTAAATATCATCCCTTTTATAAATCTTATATTTGAGAATTTCATATTTTTTCATTATGGAGATAAATTCCTAGTTTTTCAAATTCCGAAATAAATTGCCGTATAAATTGCTGGTGTGGCTGTGCATATATACTTGATAAATGATGAAAAATGCATGATTTTGGGTATAACTTCATATCATTTTGTATGTGAGTTGTAGGATATTACATGTTTATAAACATAAAATATGTTCATTAGATGTTTATTGTGTGTAGGAATGAGTTTGGATGGAAGTTGGCCAAAATCGAATGATATGATGCAAAAAAAGAAGTTGAGAGGCAAGAGCGTGCCACAATTGGTGCATTGCATGAAAGGTAGGCACGAAATGGCCTAGGAAGTGAATCAAAACCAGTAAAGTATGGCACTTTGGCACCAACTCTTACTACGCGAAAGAAACAAAGGGAAACAAAAAAGTTGGGAGTGTGCCTAGGGTGACGCGTTGCACCAACCCCAAACATGTGACTCAACTTCTCCTTTTCGAGATAAGAGTATTTGAGGTCGCCCCATACAAACACTAATTAATATAAATACATCATAAAATGTCCCTTTGAAGGGAGAGACACTAAATTAGGGAGATATTCGACCTAAGGATGCAAGAACATGCTAGGAACAAGGAGGAAGATTCAACCATGAGTTTTTTTCCCTTCTTCTTCCTATTTTCTATTATTGATTATGAATTCCAATATTATAGTTTTGCATACTATGATGAATAATTAATTTATTATCTAAAGTTTTTTATGGAACTTTTTGGAGGATGAATTCTTGTTACATTTTAATATAATTTAGCTTTTGAATTACTCTATTTGTTTAACTATGTGTTTATTTCAGTTGACTGAATGTCCATCAATTGACTATGCCTATTTATTATGTATTACTTGAGAAAGAGTGCATAGTTAGGTTGTTGTCGAAAAAACGTCATCTCAAGGTATATGAGAGATCAATACAGCGGGTTTAAAAGCAGGATTTGAGATAACGAAGCTTTGACATGATCGTAGTGAGTGGTGAAAAAGTGAGAGCTAGCATAATTCAAGAGAATATAACTAGAACATTATTGAAGTTGCTCGAGAGAGAATTACGATAAGTCGAGTTGTGATTACCCAAAAGATCATCTATTGTTCTAGAATCTGTTTCTGCATTCTGAGGCCTTAAAAACCTCTTTTTATCTCTTCTCGATTTGCGTGCACAGCCCGAGCGCGATACTGGAAAGATTTTGTGTGAAAAATTTAAGAATAAAATTTTTGGCTTAAAAAGATGATTTTAGTTGACTTCGGTCAACATTTTGGGTAAACGGATTCGGACCCGTATTCTGACAGTTCCGAAAGGTCCGTAGTTAAATATGGGACTTGGGCATATGACCAGAATCGGATTCCGAGGTCCCTAGCCCGAGAAATTAATTTTTGAAAAAAATTATTTGCTGGAAAATATAAGACTTTTAGAAATTGAAATAGTGTGTGACCTCATTGGAATCGGGCCCATATTTTGGTTCTGGGGCCCGATACAGGTTTGATATAATATTTAAGTCGTGTATGTGAAATTTGGTGAAAAAACGAAGAACATTTGATGTAATTCAGACCTTTGGTTGAAAAGATAGAAATTTTGAGTTATCTTGAAATTTTCATGAGTTTTGGTGTTGAATTCATAGTTCTAGATGTTATTTTGGCGATTTGATCGCGAGCAAATTCATATGATATTTTTAGACTTGTATGCATGTTTGATTTAGAGCCCCGAGGGCTCGGGTGAGTTTTGGATAGGCCACGAAGTGAGTTAGAACTTAGAAAAATATGTTGTTGATCTGTAATCTGTTGCGGGCCTCTAATCTCGCAATTTTGAGATCAGGCTTCGCATTTGCGAGCTCCATAGGCTTGAAAATTTCGAGGATTCCATCGCAAATGCGAAGGAAGCTGGGCCTAGGCATGTTCGTAATTGCAAACTATACTTCACATTTGCGAAGCCATCAGGGAGGGACATCCATCGCAATTGCGACCAAAAGTCGCAATTGCGATGGTAGTAGACATGCAGCAGGTTCGTATTTGTGATACCTATCTCGCATTTGCGAGCTTCACAATTGCGAACCTTTGGTCGTAATTGCGACAACTACAACTGTTCAAAATGAAACTTGGACTGGGGTTTTTACCCACTTTTCAATTCTCTCGAACCCTAAACCCCCATAGGCGATTTTCCAAATACCCAAACTTCTCCAAATCATAGGTAAGTGATTTCTAACTCATTTGTTTTCATCTATTTCATATTTTTCATCTTTTTGCATGATTTCATCTCAAAATCAATGGATTTTCATGGGAAATTGGGTATTGTTGGGTGAAATTTGAAAATTTCGAAATTTGGGGAATTAGATCTCAAATTGTGGTCAGATTCCAAAATCTATTGCATATCCGTGCTCGGGGGTGAATGTGTAATTGGATTTTGGTTCGAACTTCGAGTTTTGACCAAGTGGAACTGGGTCGAATTTTGACTTTTTGGGAAAAATCTTCGAAAATCTTTGATTATGCATTGGAATTGGGTTCTTTAGCGTTTATTGATGTTATTAAGTTAATTATGGCTAGATACGAGTGAATTGATGGTTGAATCAAGAGGTTAATCAGTGATTGAGCTTTGAAATACCCGTTGGCTTGAGGTAAGTGTTTGGTCTAACCTTAACTTTTGGGATTAGGGATCCCCGACTTGCTTGCAATGTGAGATATCATGTGTATGGCGTATATGTATGGTGACGAATACCTCTGTGTCATCAAAGTACTTGTTTAGCCTGTTTCATTTCCCCCATTCCCTTATAGTTTGCTTTCCTGCCTTAATTGCTACTTGCTTATCCACTACAACAAAAACTGAAATTAGCTACGAACATCATCGCTAATCTGTTGCTAAAACGCTCGTAGCTAGTAAAATTTCTTGATAATCCGTTGGTAAATGAGATTAGCGATGAATTTTTTTGTTTAGCTACAAAATTTATCCGTCGCTAAAACCTAATTTTTTTTAGTAGTGATTGATGCTTCCATGTCTAATTGTTTCCTGTTAACCGTTGATTTTCCTACTTAAGTATTATTTATTTTGTAGCTTCATTTTATTACCTTGTTGGATCATATTGGTTGTTGGTGCTTCATGGTACACCTAGGTTGGTCTTACTGTATAGTTAAACTGGTGAAGTTTTAAGTTGTAATGATATTCCATTGTGTTGGTTTGAGGAATAGGTGTTGTGGAGGTTTTTAGTTGATTTTGAAACACTTGTCTTTTTCTTAAGCATATGTACAAATTCTTAATCGAAACATAATTATCGATAAGGGTCAAAATCGAATCGATAAATCGAATGCACACCCAAAGGAGGAATAATGGTGAATGTGATTATCTGGTGGGATCGGGGTGCGCACCGTAACAAAGACTAATAAGGGTGGACAGGTGGGATTGGGTTGCACGCCGCAACAGGAGGAATAAGAGTGATATATTGAGGAGTAATAAGGGTGGATTGGTGGGATAGGGTTGCATTCCGCAAAAACGACTAATAAAGGTGATTGTTCATATTGTCACTGATTATATGGTGGGATCGGGATACGCGCCGCTTAACTTTGTTATTTATTTATTTATTTATCTTCCAAATGAAGTCTGCGAACCAGAAATTCTAAGTAAGGAATTCTGTTGACCCGAGGGAAGGTGTTAGGCACCCCCGGATCCCGTGGTTCTAGCACGGTCGCTTCAATTATTATAAATGGCTAAAAATACCTGATTTTTACATGCTTATAAATTATATGCTCTAATTAAACTTTAAACCGCTCTATTAATTTGAAACCGGACCCAAAGAAAACAAAAAACTAATTACGACAGACTCGGACTTTTGACAAATAAAAAATATATCTGAATTACTTAATTTGAAACTATGCCGATTAAAGTCGTTGTGATACTAAAACAAGGAATCAATTTACTTGACAGTATATCCCTTAAAAAAAATTATTTTTGATTAAAGACCTTATACAAGATAATAGCTTAAAAGATTGCCTAGAATAAAATATAAATTAGTAAAAATTTAATCGACTATGCCGGGTGTGAGTATTTCGTCATGGTTCATTACTTGACATAAGATTATCCATAATATAGTGCGTTCCAATTTATTTATTTATTTATTTATTCTATTAGCTAGGCTAACGCAATAGGATACCTGATGGTAATCTTAAAACCCTTTGTTGAAATCCTAGCATCTATCTTATAAATAACTATGACTTAAAATACAAACAACTATGACTTAAAATATCAAAGACATAAATCATTTAATAATCCTAAATACTTCAACATTTAAGGAAATCAAATAAAGCTAAAGGCCTAACATAATGAGTTCCTTCAAGTTCTAGTTTACAAAACTATCTACAAACTAAACTCAAATCAATTCCGATTATATGACAAGATACAGTAAAACCACATTACTAAATCATAGAACAAAAAAAACTAAACAAAAGGAAAGAAAAGTAAACTATTCTGCTTCAACATCTTTATATCAACTTCTTTTGTCAATTGTCAATTGTTCTCGGCAAATGTGATTATAAGAATATACCTGGATTTTGACAACAGAAATGAAGTAGGAAAAGATCAGTAGCAGCCCAAACAGATAGCAAACAACAACAGGCCCAGTAGTAACACGGAGACAGCAACTTACAACCCAACAAAACTCGAAACCAGTTTGAAAACTATAAGGCCAAACAAACTAACAAAGACTAATCTTTAAAGAGGCTTATAGAAAACTGAAGTTCGATTCTCGAATGGAAAAGCAAACTCAAGAAAAGGATAATGGAACAGTTTTTCCTTTCAAAGTTTCACAGACTGGACAGAAGCTCTCTCTGTTATTTTCAATGATTGCCTTCTCTATGTGTTATGCCAGAGAACTTTTCTATGTGTGTATTTTGTGTGTTCTCAAAAATGTGTGAATTCCAGAGAGTATTTCACTGTCTGTGTGTGTGTTCACTGTCCATTTTCCAGGGAGTCTTTCTTCATTTTATAGCCTTCAAAACTCAAATCATCAACATATTTAATTACTCCAGATCTATCCAGCACATATTATTCTCTCCTTTTTGCACTTTTCAGCTGTATAAACATGCCTCTACCCCTTTAAACAGCCCTAAAGTGCAGAAACTATATGGGATACCTGCTGTCCAGCAGGTTAAATATTTTAATGCCGTTGACAGTTGACCTTTGATTTTCAAAATTTTATCCTTTTATTTTTTATTACATCCTAAAACTCGATTAACAACTATATCCAATTCACAACCTAATTTAGAATCAAATAATGGTTCAAAACAAACAATCCAACAATTAAACTCAACACTCTGAACAAACAACAAACCGAAAAGATTTTCAATCAAGCAAACAGTGAAACACTGCCCGGAATTTCAAACAACAAATTTGCGAATTGAAACGACGACATTCGTTAAGTCGAATCACGACATGTATGATCGACAACAAAAGCCGACAAACAAATTCTCAAATTTGTATACCCCAAAGCCGAGAGAAAAGAAAAGAAATGAAGCAAATACGAAACTAAATGTTCGACGACGCTAATCGACGCGAACCTGTATTCAACAACATCGGTAATCCAATAGACAAGGCAGAATTTCAGAATTGACAAATTCAATGAAACAGTGTTTCGGCCAAAGAAAAGAAAAGAGAAAAAATGAAGCTAACTAATCGACGACGCTAATCGACGCGAACACGTATTTTACATTCGATTATACAATTACGATATGTGCAATCGATAACCAAACCCGACAAAGCAGTGATTACACAATTTCGGACAGCATGTATAAATTCAATATCGAACAACTTAACGATATTAACAACGAATCGAATTCGATTCGCAATCACTCGTTAAACAGCGAAGAATAACAAACAATCAAGTCGACCAAATAAAAGGTCCCAAGAGATGAAGAAGAAAAACAGAGAATTGATATCTGTCCGAAGAAATATCAACAAACGAAACGACCATAATCAAAACAAATAAAACAACAAGGAAAGAAAGGGAGTGAAACAGTACCTCCGATCCATTCAAAGCAGCGGCCGAGATCAATTTGAAAACAAAGCAGCGGCCGAGAATAGAAAATTCGTATTCGGGATCGAACGGACCTTAATTGAAATGTTTTCAAACGAAAACGAATCAATTAAGGTCTATTAGACCCCAATTTCTCAAAAATCCGAAACAAATAAATCCCTAAATCGGAATTTAGGGTTCTTGCAATTCGTTTTGGGGCTTGATGGTTTGGGTACGAAATAGAGACGGAAATGATGATAAGAGTGGTGTTGCGGCTATTGGTTGAAGTTAGAGGTGGCGGCTATGGAGATTGTAATGTTGAAGACGAAGAAGCTCAAAAGAGATAGTTATGTCGTTTGGTTCGCTGCTTAGTCAGAGAAAATGGTTGAACGGCGTCACTGGTTCGTGGGGGGAGTGGCCGTTGGCGTGGCGGCGGGCGGCTGGCCGGTGGTCGAAGAAGAAGGAGAGCAGGGAGGGGTGTCTCTGGCGGCTGGAGAAGAGTGAAGGAGAAAAGTGAAGATGAATAATAGGGTTTGGGGGGGTTTAGTATAATTAATTAGGGATTTAATTAGGACCGTTGGATGGATGGAAACCAACGGTCCAGATTAAAAGATGGAATTGGGGCGGGTCGGTTAATGGGCTGGGCGGACCGGGTTTTGGGTAAGGGGTTATTTGGGTTGGGCTCCTGATTTGGCATTTTGAATTGGCCCAATCCGATTTTGAACTCATTTAAATCTATTTTGCTTCTTTTCTTTTTTGTTTAAAATAAAACTAAAATTTTAAAAATCCTAAATTAACTTATAAAACCAAAATTAACTTGTCAAAGTACTAATTAACTTCTAATAGTAATTATCACATTAGATAAACATTAAAATATAATTGGGACATTAAATTCTAAAAAAAACGCAAAAATACATATTTTTGTGATTGATTTTTTTATTTTTTATATTTTGTAAAATAAACTTAAACTACTCCTAATTGCAAAGTTAGATCAAAAATGTAAATACGACCTATATTTTTTTATTTTTATTAATTTAAACACATATAATCATGCATATACAAAAATGCAAACAATTACCAAAAATAACACGAAAATTCACAAAAATACACAACGTAAAAAAAATAGACAAGTTTTTGTTTTGATTTTGTGGGAGTAATTCATGTTAGGCAAAAATCACGTGCTCACAGCTGCCCCTCTTTGCGCGTAAACATGAAGAGTTTTTGTGCAAAGATAAATGAGCAAATACGAGCGATTTTTGCCCGTTTGAATACTCCGTGGGAAGCATTTTGGCTTCGGGAGGCTTCCTACATATCCTGGGCTAAACAGGAATCAGGTCAATGTAGTTCGGGAAGTTTTGGTAGCTGGGACTACCGTGGACTGACACTTTGCTGTTACTGTTGCTATCGTTGCTGCATGCTGCTGTTTACTGCTTACTGATCTCCTTATTACACCAAAAGAAATTAAAGCTGAACTAGCTATGCTATCAACTATGAGTTACAAGATTCCTATCTGTGATTCTCTTGAAGACTTGATCTTGAATCTTAGCTGATTTGCTGTAGACCTCGATCTGAATCTTGATGCTCCACAAGCTGTGCGTGCTCGTTTATTCCTGTAACATTGAGTGAAACGGAGTCGGCGGAGCTTGTTACTTCAATCATCTTCTTGTGCAATCCGCGCCTTTGTTTACTCCAACGTTTGAAAATCTTTTCTCTCGGTTCTTTTCTTCTTTTCTTCACTCTGGATTGATGTTCCATTTGTAGGTTATCTCGATCCTTGCATCCCGAGGTCAAACCTATTTAGACAAACAAAACAAACAAACGAACGAAATTTTTCTGCCCCAGTTTTGCTAGGAAAATTTTCGTGAGTTAGTTGTGACACAGAAAGTGATTAAAAGACTCTTTGGTATTAGGTAAGAAATCATGGTTTCACAAACGTTCAACGAGCTTTCTAGCGGGATTTTGTACAGAAAGGTTTCACGAACTTACGTAGGAATTCGAACAATATCTAACGATTTTGGCAGTCGAGATCCTCGGTTTTTAGTAGGGGTAAAAATAAATAGTTCGTGAGTTTTACGGCAGGAGATCCTCGGTTTCAATAGGGATAAAAGTTTAATGAACTTTAGCGAATTCAAACAATATCCAACGGTTTTTTTTTTTTTTTTTTTTTTTTGGCAGATCGGATCTCGGTTTTTAGCAGGGGTAAAAATAAATAGTTCATGAGTTTTACATTGAGGAGATCTCGGATTCGAACGGGATAAAAGTTTCACGGCTTTACGGCGGAATTCAAACAATATCCCACGTTTTTTGGCAGTCGGATCCTCGGTTTTTAGCGGGGTAAAAGTAAATAGCTCGTGAGTTTTTGGCGAGGAGATCCTCGGTTCTCGGCGGGATAAAGTTTCACGGCTTTACGGCAGGAATTCAAACAATATCTAACGGTTTTGGCGCGTGAGATCCTCGGTTTTTTAGCGGGGTAAAAGTAAATAACTCCGCAGTTTTCTGACTGGAGATCCTCGGTTTTCTGACTAGGGATAAAAGTTTCACGGCTTTCAGCAGGAATTCAAACAATATCTAACGGTTTTTGGCGAGTCGGATCCTCGGTTTTTTGGCGGGGGTAAAAGTAAATGACTCAGCAGTTTTCTAACTGGGAGGAGATCCTCGGTTCTGGCAGGGATAAAAGTTTCACGGCTTACGTAGGAATTAAACTAATATCTAACGGTTTTGAGCGCGTCGGATCCTCGGATTTTTAGTAGGGGTAAAAGTAAATAGTTCATGATTTTAGATTGGAGATCCTCGGTTTTCTACGGGGATAAAAGTTTCGCGACTTTCGGCCGGAATTCGAGCAATATCTAACGGTTTTTGGTCGTCAGATCCTCGATTTTTTGGCAGGGGTAAAAGTAAATAGTTCGCGAGTTTTCTATTTGGGAGATCCTCGGTTTTCAGAACAGGGATAAAAGTTTCACGGCTTTCGGCCGGAATAGTTCAATCAATATCTAACGGTTTTTGGCAGTCAGATCCTCGGTTTTTTAGTAGGGGTAAAAGTAAATAGTTCCGCAGTTTTTCAGGTGGGAGATCCTCGGTTTTCGGCGGGGATAAAAGGTTTCACGGCTTTCCGGCAGGAATTCAAACAATATCTAACGGTTTTGGCCGTCGAATCCCTCGGTTTTTGGCGGGGTAAAAGTAAATAGGTTCGCGGTTTTATGTGCAGGAGATCCTCGGTTTTACGGCCGAGGGATAAAAAGTTTCACGACTTTCCTGGCGGGAAAGACCCTCGGTTTTCAAGCAGGGGTCCAAAGAGATATTGGACTGATATGATTTGATTCTCTTTTCGGAGTTTTCATTTTTCTTTTCTTTCATTTTTTTTGGCTTTCTCTTAGCGTTAAGCGTTCTTTTAACATATCAACAAATGCGTAGGATAAATCTCTAAAGAAACTTGCCTTTTTATGTGTTTCCCATGTTACGAAAGCCATTTCAAAGCTTGCGTATTTCACTTATTTGGTGGTACCTTATGCTGCACAATTAAACGGACACTGCTTTCAACAAAAAGAACATTTTTATCGGTTGAAAAAAGTGGTTGGCTTTACGGCCTTGGTTATCTTCGTTGCTTGATTGTTTCCCGTTTTCATTGAGAAGTTCGCTACGATTGTCTTTGGGGTGACTTCATTTCAAACTGACCGGGTTCATTCGCAGAATTCCATGGGGATTTTCAGTGTAGGTTCCATCCTTCTGCTTATTCAGTCTCTTCTAAGACCTTAGCCTTTGATTTCCATTTCTTCTAAAACTCTTTTCCTTTAGAAACAATCGATCATTCTGATCCAATCGTGGATTGTAACAATATACCATTGTGCATTTGTTTTCTTTTCTTCTTTACATTTTTAGACGTTAAAACCGGTCCTATCGCCTTCCTTTGTAATATTTTCAGAATTAAAATTAAGCCGAAAGGATTCAAAGAAGAAGAATGAATCGAAGAATGAAAAAACGTATCAAAGATAGAGGCGTCCCTTTCGAGGGAGAAAAGAAGGACTTATCTGAGGTATAGGCTGACTTTAACCAACATGACATGCTCCTAGGACTAGATGCTTGATCGTCACAAAACTCCCATTTTCTTATGAACCAAAACGGGTCTATATTTCCGAGCTAGGGAGCCGTGCCAGGACCTCTCGTGGTGAAACAAACTTTTCGGTTGATAGCGCCCTTTGCGGGTTTTCGCCAATCGACCTCTCTCATTTCTCTTCTTACCATCGCCAGATAGCACTCTTTGCGAGTTTTTACCAACAGGCTCTCTCATTTTGTATTTCCCTACTTCCATCGTCTTATGGTACCCGAAGGTTTTCACCAATAAGACTCTCTCATTTTATTTCTCTACTTCATGGTGCCCGAAGGTTTTCACCAATAAGACTCTCTCATTTTATTTCTTTTCATTCCAGGAACCTCGGATCGCAACAATGATGTTTTCACAACTTCCAATCGATCTTGAAGGAATTGTACTCGGTTCGGGTAACAAGAATTGTAAACAAAATTACAACTTTGGAATCATCTTGACGGATCTTAAACCGAATCAAAAATATCATCTGCCCCAGTTTCATTTTTGGGGAAACCGGGATTTTTGGTTTGGTGTGACTGAACCTCAGGGAGAGGTTGCCTACGTATCCTTTCGGAATCAAGTCAGAACGTAGTTCAGGAAATTTGTTTTTTTTTTTTTTTTTTTTTTTTTTTTTTTTTTTTTTGGTTTGGATTCCAAAGAGGGTAGCCAAAGAAGGGTAACCGGCTCAAAGGGTTTACAAAAAGGGTTGGTAGTGTTTGGGTAGCGGGAATAAAAGCCTTCAATCATTTCAACTTGTGAGGACCTCATTGAAACAAGTTCAGACATAATACCTTTTCACAGCATCTGCATTCACAGCAGTTTCAGGATCTTTTCCTTCCATGTCTCCCAAGTATAATGCTCCTCTTGGCAGTATCTTCCTGATGATGTATGGTCCTTTCCAATTAGGAGCGAATTTTCCTTTCGCTTCCTCATGATGTGGAAGAATGCGTCTTAAAACCAACTGACCTACTTCGAAATTTCTCGGTCGTACTTTCTTGTTGTAAGCACGAGCCATTCTCTGTTGGTACAGTTGTCCATGACAGACCGTAGCCATTCGCTTTTCATCGATCAAAGTTAATTGTTCCAAACGAGTCTTAACCCACTCGCTATCTTCAATCTCTGCTTCAACAATTGTACGAAGCGAAGGAATTTCTACCTCTGCCGGTATCACAGCCTCAGTTCCATAGACTAGCAGGTATGGAGTTACTCCCACCGATGTGCGTACTATAGTACGGTATCCCAGTAAAGTGAACGGTAATTGTTCATGCCATTGTCTAGAACTTTGGATTGTTTTTCTCAAAATCTTCTTGATGTTCTTGTTTGCTGTTTCGACGACGCCATTGACTTTAGGCCGGTAGTGAGTGGAGTTTCTATGTGTTATTTTGAATTGTTCGCATACTTCTTCCATCAAATGACTGTTCAGGTTGGTAGCATTATCTGTGATAATAGTTGCAGGAATGCCAAAGCGGCAAATAAGATTAGAATGCACAAAATCTACAACAACTTTCTTGGTGACGGACTTAAGAGTGATGGCTTCAACCTACTTTGTGAAGTAGTCAATAGCAACCAGTATGAATCTATGTCTGTTTGAGGCTTTTGGATCGATTGGCCCAATGACATCTATAACCCAAGCAACGAATGGCCAGGGTGCCAACATAGGATGCAGTTCAGTTGGTGGTGCATGAATCAAATCACCATGCACCTGACACTGATGACATTTTCGGACAAAGCTGAAACAATCTTTCTCCGTGGTTGTCCAATAATATCCTGCCCGAAGGATTTTCTTTGCCAAAACATACCCATTCATATGAGGTCCGCACACTCCTGTGTGTACTTCGTGCATAATTCTTCTAGCTTCCTCGGCATCAACACATCTCAATAAATTGAGGTTCGAGGTCCTTTTATACAAGACACTACCACTCAAGAAGAAACCACTTGCGTGTCGTCTGATGGTCCTCTTTTGATCTCCAGTAGGTTGCTCAGGGTATTCTTGCATTTTCAAAAACCTTTTAATGTCGTGGTACCATGGCTGGATGGTTGGCTCCGCCTCAACTGTATTACAATAACTATGCTTTTCTTTGATTTAGATCTTCAGAGGATCAATATGGGCGTTGCCCGGATAAGGTAGCATTGAAGCTAAAGTGGCAAGTGCATCAGCTAGTTCATTGTGACATCGTGGGATATACCTGAACTCTATCGATGCAAATCGCTTGCCAAGGATATTCACGTGCTGTCGATAAGGGAGGAGTTTAACGTCTCGAGTTTCCAATTCACCTTGAGATTGTTTGATAATTAGATCTGAATCTCCCATGATCAACAAATCTTCGACGCCTTGATCAATTGCCATGTTCATACCCATGATACAAGCTTCATACTCAGCCGTATTGTTTGTGCGGAAGAAACAGAGCCTAGCCGTGGCCGGATAATGCTGACCAGCAGGAAAGATCAAGATTGCCCCGATCCATACACCTTTAGTTTACCGCCCCATCGAAAAGCATTTTCCAAGCATGTGTTGTCGTCAGAAACAACCACATCGTATTTTACCACCCGTCGAGAAATAGGTATTCGATGGTTGATACTCTCCGTCGATCGGGTTCTCGGCTAAATGGTCCTGCTAATGCTTGAGCCTTCATTGCCGTGCACGAATGACATAGACTATGTCAAACTCGGTGAGCGATTTGCCACCTTGCCAATCTTCGGGTGGGCGTCGGTTCTGGAATATACTTCAAAGGATCCAACCAGGTAATGAGGTGAGTCGTATGGGCTTGGAGGTAGTGTCTCGATTTCTGAGCGACCCAGGTTAAAGCAGCACAACACGTTCTTTCCACCAAAGTGTACTTGACCTCATAACTAGTGAATTTCTTGCTCGGGTAGTAAATCGCTTGCTCTTTCTTCTCTGCCGCATCACGTTATCCGAGGACACAATCAAAAGAGTTTTCCAAGACAGTTAAATACAAGAAAAGAGGTCTCACTGGCTCTGGCGGCAGGACCAAGACCGGAGGGTTTGACAAATATTCTTTGATCTTGTCAAAAGCAGCTTGGCATTGAGTTGTCCGTTTGATTCGCGACATCTTTCTTCGACAAGCTTGAATATGGGTTCGCATGTGGAAGTCAAGCGAGCGATGAACCTTCTTGATGTAGTTGGTCGGCCTAGAAGACTTCATTACGTCTTTCTTTTGTTGGGGGAGGTAAATCCGGGATGGATTTTATCTTTGTGGGATCTAATTCAATACCTGCCTACTGACTATGAAACCCGAAAAGTTTACACGGCAGGACTCGGCGCGTTTAGGCGGATTCGGTTTCAAATCAGTGCTTCGCGACCTCTCGAAAGAATTTCTCGAGTCTCTGCGCATGATCGCCTTGAGTTACAGGATTTGATGATCGCGTAGATCCACGTACACCTCTGTTCTTGATGCATCATAGTCATGGAAAATGGCGGTCATAGCCTCTCGTATGCGTCGCTCTTGCATTTTCAAGCAGAACGCCACTGACTGTAACGATAGAGTCCCGAGGTGTGGTAACGAT
>JASVEL010006562.1:0-62606 GCA_032618575.1 Nicotiana noctiflora | reverse complement strand
AATCCGTGCCGCCTGGCAGCATTACACCCGTCAAACACACTTGTATAAAATACCACCAAGACCCGGAATCCCACGGGCAACACGGACTAAAAGAGAGTATACAAATGTGGCTCTATGTGTAAAGAGTATCTAACAACGAAATGAAGGAAAACATCTACTAATACTATCGGAATAGAAGGAGGGCCTCCGGATCCGCGGACGTAGAAGATCATACCTCGAGGTCTCCAAATGTACTGCTGAATCACCTAGTACGGGCATGTCCTGATGTACCTGGATCCGCACAACAAAAGTGTGCGGAAGAGTAGCATGAGTACACCATGGCGATACTCAGTAAGTGCCAAGCCTAACCTCGATGGAGTAGTGACGAGGAAGGTCGGGGCCCTACTAAGAGAAAACAATTACAAAAATGATAATAACAATAATAAGTAGTTTAAATGAAAACAATTCTGAAATAACAACAATAAAGTGATTACTGCAACTGTCTATAATTAAGCTAACAACAAGGAACAATCTCAATTAACAAGTCCAGGACCTATGGGAATTGAACCCACAGTCCCATCAATAGTACCCCTGGGTCTCCGGGAATTGAACCCGCAGCCCATGTCTCAATAATATATCAATAGCTCAGGATCTCCGGGAATCGAACCCACAGTCCCTACCAATAACTCAGGATCTCCGGGAATCGAACCCGCAGACCCTACCAATAACTCAAGATCTCCGGGAATCGAACCCACAGTCCCTACCAATAACTTAGGATCTCCGGGAATCGAACCCGCAGTCCCTACCAATAACTCATGATCTCCAGGAATCGAACCGAATCGAACCCGCAATCCACAAACAATAACACTCCGGGTCTCTGGGAATCGAACCCACTTCCCTGGGATCTCCGGGAATTGAACCCGCAGTCCACCAACACAACAAATAAAGAAAACGCACGGAGAAAACATAATATGCTTAACTACAACTTCACCGAAAACTAGTGCCAACAATTATCAAGAAGTTCAAGTAAGACAATTTGGCAATTAGATAGATAAATCCTATCTAATCATGCTTCCCTAACGAATGCCAGGTAAATATCATAAATTAACCAACTAAGGACAGGAATATCACGAATTTGACGATTCAAGTAAAGTGTGTGTTACAACAACCAGCGCATGTACACGCCCGTCACCTCGCGTACAAGGCATTTAAATTATCACATAATATCCTAGGGGTGAAAGTTCCCCCACACGAGGTTAGACAAGCCACTTACCTCGACTCCGGTACAAACCACTAAGAGACAACTCTCTTGCCACGAATTGACCTCCACATGTGTAGTATCTGATAAAAATCAATAAAATTACATCAAAATAGGCCAATTGGGCATTACCCAATCGAAACAATTCAAAATACACCAAAACCCACAAGTTGCCAAAACCCGACTTTCGGTACACTTCTCGAAAAATTACAAAAGTTATATATTCGGGTTCCTTATCTCAACACGAGTCCGTGCATATAAAATTTATCAAAATCGGACTCCGTTTGCCCATTCAAATCAATGATTTTCTATAATTTTGGCCTAGGGCTAAAACCCTCCATTAATCCTCCATTAGCAGTGAAATAATTACGGATTTAACGATAAACTAACGAATTAAGGCCAAGAAACTTACCCCCGATGATATCCCAGCGATTCCCCGTCAATTTGTGTCCAAAAGCTCTCAATTTGCTCAAACAAATGGAGGAAAATGACCCAAAAATCGTGGATATACTACCCAGAATTTTTGTCGGTACTGTTCACGCGCGGACACTGTTCATACGCGTGGGACACTGTTCATTGTTCACCCGCGCGGTTACTGTTCACTATTCATAAAATGCAACAGCTTTTTCAAAAAAATTGCAGCAAAGCCATTAAAATTAGACCTTTGGATCATTACATTTATGCTCAAAACGGCAAAAAACTTCCAAAAATGACCCGTTGGGCATCCGAAACAAATCCGAGACCCCCGAGACCCCGACCAATAACACCAACCAGTCCCAAAACATATTATGGACTCGCTCGAGGCCTCAAATCACATCAAACAATGCAAAAATTATGAATTTACCTCCAATCCAAGCTTGATGAACTTTGAAGTTTCCAACTTCTATTTCCGATGCCGAAACCTATCAAATCAAGTCCGATTGACTTCAAATTTTGTACACAAGTCCAAAATGACATAACAGAGCTACAAAAAATTTTGGAATTCCATTCCGACCGTCGGATCAAAATTTCATCTATCAACCGGAATTCGCCAAAATACTAACTTTGTCAATTCAAGCTTAATTCAACACCGGTCATCACAAAAATATTCCGGACACACTCCTAAGTCCCAAATCACCTAACGAAGCTATCCGAACCATAAGATTTGCATTTCGAGTCCGATATCAAAATTTCCACTTCCGGTCAAATTTTCTCAAAAACCTTCAATTTTCTATCTTTAGCCAAACGACTCCAAAATGACCTACGGACCTCCGAATTTACTTCCGATCGCGCTCCCAAATCCAGAATAACCATACGGAGCTACTCCCAGTCTCGGAATCCCAAACGGACATCAATAACACTAAAATGCATTTTAAGCCAAACTGATGCAATTTCTTCTAAAATGTTATCTTCCATAATATGCGCCAAAACGCTCCCGGGTTATCCAAAACCCTATCCGGGCATACGCCCAAGTCCAAAATCATCATATAAACCTGTTGGAACCTTTCGATCCCAATTCAGAGGTCGTGTACTTAAAATTTCAATCCTAGTTCATTTCTTCAATTTTAAGCTTCGGAAATGAGAATTTTCATTTAAATTTGACTCCAAACTTCTTGAATTTTAATTCTGACCATACACACAAGTCAATATACCTGAGATGAAGCTGCTCATGGCCTCAAACTGCTGAATGATGTGACGTAGCTCAAAACTACCGATTGGGTCGTTACAGCATATTTGCCGACTGTTGGATTTGTTGTTGGTCTTAGACGGAAAGAGGTTGAGATGAGATTTTGAGGACACCTTATGAATATCTTTCTTTCGAATTCTTCCTTTTTCACAAAGACCTTGATTCAGTTCATGCATGCATAGAGAGGCCTGGTTTCTCTGTTGTATGTGATTGCTGCGCCTAGTTCTACCTGCAAATTCCTCTCTTGTTCTTCTTGTTCTGGAGGATTGTGAGAGGTTGGAGGGGGTGTTGTTACTCAGGGTGTTCCTGGCCTCATCAATGGAGTGTAAGGTTGAGTCTCCCAATATGGTTGAATCCATGGAACATCTTGTGCTAGGGGAGGATAAAAAGGCATTTGAATTATGTTTGGGTGGAGAGTTTCTTGGTGTTCCCATACTGGAGAGGGTGGTATCATTTCTTGGAATGGTGCTATGTTTGAGGCTTGTGTCATCGCCCAATGATAGCTGGCAAATATCTCTGTTCCCAACCTCATTCCCTTGGCTACTATTTGTGCTAAGTCCATCGGATGATTCACAAGAATCGTGACATCTTGTTGGTTCACTTGCATGGTGAAAGTGAGTGCATGATTGTGTAAACCCGCCTCCAACCATGACTCTAGATACATCGGTGCATGGAGGGTGTGAGCCGAGTATACTATGGAGTTTGGATCCATGGATAGATGAGGGGTGGATGAGAGTAAGGAGTGGGATTATTGTGTAGTTGATGAGATGTTTGGCGTGGTATTGCCCCTTAGATGACTTAGAAAGTTGAAGGGAAACATTGCTTGAAGTAGTAGAAGGGTGAGTAATGGACAAAATAGAAGGGTCTTTTATAGGAGCAATATTAGTAATTGGTAATGGTGGAGTGTCCGGTTTTGAACAAGATAGATTTGAAAGTGACTTATTTGAATGGGAATAATTAATGAAGTCTTCATTAGTCCCTCGTTGCATGTCATCATGTTCTAGATTGGAGGAGGTAGAGTTGGAATTAATTAAAGTAGTAGAGGGTGTAATAATATTTTGAGGAAGTTGGCCGTGGATATGTGTTATGGTAGATGGCTTGTGTAAGTTTTCTTCACTATTCCCTAGTTGCATGTCATCATGTGCTAGATTGGAGGAGGTGGATATGGCATTAATGAGAGGGTTAGAATGTGTAAGAGGTGAAGTGCTATATTGGTCGTGTATATGAGTTTTGGTAGGAGACTTGTGTGAGTTATTATGCATGAGTGAGTTAATATCAAGGCAAGTAGTAGTGTTATTACATGTACTAGGGTGGCGGTCATTATCAATGTCTAGTTGCATGTCATTGATAGCAAGGTGTGAAGAATTGGAGTTGGAATTAATGAGGGAAGTAGGAGGTGTAATGATAATGGGATTGAGTTGGCCATGTAGATTTTGTAGGGTAGGCAATGATTGGGAAATGGTTTGCATGTGAGAGGTAGTGTCGTGTCCTCTTGCATGTGTAGTATTGGTATTTGATGAATTGTGAAGAGGTGGATTTAATTGGACCCCACAAAAAGGTACTTGAGTATAGTTAGATTTTTGACCCACAAGATTAGTAGCCAAATTAGTAGTAGTTAAACCATCATTTGTAACAATTAAATCATTAGATAAAACCTCAAATTTGTTAGTATTTAACAAATTTGCTAACCCTTGTTTAGGGACATTGTTAGCAGTAGATGCATTATTTGTGATAGATAAATGATCAAAAGGGAGATTATTAGGATGAATTAAAGAGTGCTTAACCAAACTATTCCTTACCTCATCAGGATTTGATTGTAATGGGCGAGTAGGTATTGATTTTGCATGCCTCTTAGGAAATTTGACTAGTTTCCAAGGCTCAAGATTAGTTTGATCAACTTTAGAACAGTCTTGTGTAAGAATATTACTAGAGGAAGTAGTATTCTTGGCAAGGGATGGGCATGTTTTTTCATTGTGCCCCATACAACCACAAGTAATACAAAGTAAATTCAAACCCTCATACATAATGGTTTGTTTATGCTCACCAATGTATAAATGTGTTTTTAATGGTTGATTTAGCAAAACTTCAACACATAGTCTAGCATATTATCCACGAGTAGTGTTAGAAGTGCAAATATCCATAGATAGAAATTTACCTACTTTCTGTTCCAATTTCTTCAAAATATGATAATCCTAGAATTCTGTAGGTAATTCGAGTAAACGTAACCAAATAGCAGAAGAGGAAAGTTGAGTTGTTGATGCTTTAAATTTTGGCTCCCATTGTCGGACAGATAAGAAATGATTGAGAACAAACCAAGGTCCTTCCTGTAAAGCATGTATTTTGTTTTCTTCCTTTTGAAATTTAAGAAGAAAAAAATCATATTCTAAATCTATCAAAGGATAATTTTCAGTAGGTTTCCACAATGAGTTACTTTCTGTCTAAGAAGTTGATGCTCCACTTTACGACCAAAAACATTAATAATTACAGCATGTTCCCATGGTTTGTAAATCCTATGTTTCTCCTCCACATAAAGAGGAATGAAATTTGAAGAATCAATTGGTGCTTCTAATTCATCAGTGTATTCTGAAGCATCAGTGAGTGAAGGTGTAAGATTATTAACAGATATTTGGGAGATGTGATTATTCAAAGTTTGAAGATAGGATTTCGGTTGAGTATGTGAATCAACCAATTGATGTGGTTGATCAATATTCATATCAGAAATCAAAGGGATAGAACTATTTTGTAGTGGAATTGATTGAGAATTAGTGATGTTAGGTGGTTTTGGTGGAATAGTAGGTGAATGAAGATATGGAGATGTTGGGAGAGTTTTTTCTTCCATGCTAAAAAAAGTACTCTACGCACTTGATAATTCAAACTGAACACTATTGGTATGTACATATAATTACGGTATACTGGACATGAATTCAAAAACATGAAGCTCATCTTGTAAAATGCACGCCCAACGCTTGAGGTTCGTCCCATTAATTATTGTGAAAACGAGTATAATTAGTAAAAATAGCACGCAAGCTAGTTAGTTTTCAGACCGGTAATTGAAAAATAGCCAGCGTTCACAAAATGATTAAAAAAATAACTACTATTTTGCTGCAACACGAAAAGTTCCAGCATAATATACTGGAGATTGGTTCACATGTGTATGAACTTCCAGCATATTATGCTAGAACTCCAACATACTGAAAGTTCCAACATAATATTGAAATAGTTACCGTCTGTATTTTTTTCTTCAAGTTCTGTTCTTTTAATTACTTGTTTGACAAAATGATATTGAAATCTTTTTTTATTAAATCAATCAACAAAGATAAAGGGATAAATCTTAGCTAAGCGTAATAAAATATAGATTTCATAGTGCACGGGTAAAACAAGATGAGTGATGTTTCCTAATATGTTGGAACCAAAATATCATTCATAAATGCGAGAACTTAAAATGTAAGAGAATATAGTAGTTAATGCAATTAATTAAGACCGGGAATGATGTAAGGATTTCTGATCTATAATAAGCAAAACTCCTCCTTCTCCACAGAACGTTCTTTTTTTTTATAGGGGACAATCCACCCTTTTTACCCTACAAAAGGTACCATACAAAGAATATTCGAAAGGCATATCCTTATTGTTCTCTATCATGCTAACACTACTACAGACATCGTGCGGTCACTGGTCGTTGTTAGTTGTCACCCTTCATAAGCGAAGGACGTTGCCTCGTAAAGGCCTCATTCTTTTCTATACTCTGTAATGGTCGTGGTCGTCCAAATTTCGACCTATACAGTCAGTCCCTCCACTTGTCGAGGTTGCGAGCCTGGTGCGTCTTTGGTAAGCGAACATTGCCCGTACGAAGAAAATTAGTCTGCAAATCATAATGATTTGGTCGATGACAGAAGAGCGGTGCATTCCGCTATGCCATTGGTGGTGTGTTATATTAAAAAACGATGTCACTTTCACGTTCGTCATCATTGCGCATCTTCCCGAGGCAGAGATTGATGACCTGTCACTTTGGTTTTGCTACCATGGTAAGCTTTTCGCTTCGATTTTGGTGCCATCCAATCCTAAAACTAGGGGAAGGGTTTGTTTTTTTCAAAAACTCTTGGTCATTTCTCTTCTGATCATTCCCTTTCGTGTTTTAAGCTTTTGCTTCTGCGATTTTCTTCATTTCCTATCTCTTGTTCATTGTTCTTGATCTTTTTCGTTCCATTAACACATCCTCCTACATAGAATTGCCTAGAGTACACCAATCACATGAGGGAGTTTCTGACGCCACTCTGTTATCTTCGGCGCTTCCTACTGGTGGTGAGGATGCAACGGCTGGGGAAGGGGATAGTTTTCCCACTATAGATGAGTTGTTAACGAGGCATCCTATGTCTCGTAGTGACTTTCTCAAGGACCCTGCTCCTACTCCCACCCCAGTGATATCGGAAATCGAGCTGACTCATATAAATGCCTTACGTGCCAAGTATAGCATCCCCCAATATCGAGACGATTCCGACAAGGAGGGATGCCTTACGTGCCAAGTATAGCATCCACCCCCCATATCGAGATGGTTCCTATAGGGAGGGACCTCATGGAGGTCCATAGATCGGGGTATTGTGCTTTTTATGAATACCCCTTTGTAATTGGTCATTCTTTCCCCTTCTTCCATTAGCGGAAGAATTCTATCGGTTTTATCAAATTTGCCCGACGTAACTCTCTCCATACATGTATAAAATATTTTTGGTGTTGACAAAATATGCGGAGTTGGCAGGATGCGAAATTGATATACACCACCTCCTGCACTTTTTTCCCCCAGTTACTATGGTACACTTGCGGCACCGTGGAACCAAAGGGCTGGTGGTTGGAACTGATGACGAGTGAGCCGTAAGTTTTGGCACAAGTATTTCTTTATCAAAACTGAACATATTGTGCCGGACCCCGCTGGATTCCCTGAGCAGTGGAATAATAATGTAGGTGTCGCAACTCGTTTACTCTCTTCTTTCTTCCTTTTCGCTTTTTTTTGTTTGTTCGACATTGTATTTATCTGCGGCTTTCTTTTGTAGTTGTACGAAATACACCCTGTCCCACTGCCGGTATAAGGGACTGGGTATCCCGTTCACTGGCTCATGCAATGGAGACCCATGACTAGACTACTTTTGTGAAATATTTTGGACCAAAGGTCTTTTCTGGTAAGTGTTTTCCTCTGCATCGCTTTTCAACCGTTTGTCATTACCCTATTGATATGAATTTTGTGAAGATAGGTCATAGAGCCTCTAGGCGGAGGGCTTTAGTCCCTGCATTTCACCAAGCCATCTCTTTGGGGGGGAATGTAATTTATTTTGGATGAATCCGTCCGAGAAGGTCGTGCCCCACCGGTACAGACGAGAGATTCCTCTCGGGAGATGGTCGTGAGGGAGGAGATTTCTTCTTTACTGGTTTGTCACCTCTTGGATGAGTCTTCTAACAGGGATGAACCTTCACTGAGAAAGAAGGGGAGGGTATAGCTTGGGAAAGATGTGGCCACTGAGACTGATAAGAGTAGGACGGGTGCGTTGGTGACGACACATGTGTTTGCACTTATGGAAGACTATCTTGGCGGGTAGGTCCCCCCGGACAGAAGAAGTTTACCAAAGAGGGTGGTTTGTGTGCTCCGTTGAGGGTGGCGCGTCATCTACCATTATAGGAGGCTTACGCATCAAGGACGACGGCTCTGGTTTGGACGTCGACCTAGGGGATGTTCGAGAGCTTTTGGAGCATCATACTCGTATAGAGGTCATATTTGAGGGTTATGATTGACACATAGTCGTCCTCGGGGACTACGACTTGCTATCAAACTGTGATCAGGTGGCGTCCATTTTTGACCTTTTGTGTGTTGTCCTTGAGACTGAGGCACTTAGAACGATGAGTGATGCAGTTGTCACAGAGCGTTTCAGGCATGGCTCTGCGGGCAAATGCATTTCTTTTCTTTTTTTCGTTAGATTTGTTTTTCAATTTTTGGCCCATCCTTTTGTTTTAACTTTTCTTTTTGTGTTAGACCTCATCATAGAGATCGAGTGTGAGCATCGAGAAAGTAGTAGGAGGACGACTATCTATGGTAATATGTCTTCCAAGTATCAAGAATATCATACCAAGCATCATGCGATAGCCGATATCTATAATCAGGATCACGACTTTCAACCATTCTGCGAAGGGCTCAAGCAGAGGGATGATCAATTGACGCATAAGGTTGAGGAGTTGAAGGAGAGATATAAGGACCTTATTAAGGTTATTGCCCGTAATAGTGAGCTCGAAGCATCCTTAAGGTCAGGGGGGTGACCTCAAGCTAAGTAAGGGAGTAATGGCCGAAAAATGCCGACCTATAAGCAAAAGTGGCCTATTTAATTGTTGGACTGGGTATAAAGACGGTGGAGGTCGATGATCTTAAGGGTTAATTAAGAGTGAATGCTGATAGATTGGCTCATGCTGAAAGAGAGAGGACGCCTCCCATCTCCGAGGCGGCAGTTTTAGAAGATGTCGTCCGTGTTTGTAGGTTGGAGCGGACCAAGGAGATGGAGGCATATGCGCTTAAGATAGCAATACTTAAGGGGCCTACCCAAGGGTTGGAGGCGGAATTGTTCGCGTTAAAGGGGCAAGTGGATGCTTTAAAAATGGAGGACGTGCAACGACGGTCATAGCCCTCTACATCTTATACGTCGGTCGATCCTATTGTGCCACGACATTTATATGAGTTGTAGGTTCACATTGAGGCTCTCCTCGGTATGTATAAGGCTCTTCATGTTGATGGGAGGGCATCCGAAGTAGAGCTTCGGGATGCGTGTGCCAAGTCCCGTACGGCTCGTGAGGCATGCGGGTACGATCCCATTATGCCTTATGGGGATGATATTAATTTTGATGACGCGAACAGACTTGCCTCCGACTCTTGGTACGAGGATGTGTATGCCACAAGAAATGATGTGTACTATTTGGTTTGTGTTTACTTTTGCTTTGCCATTTTTGTAAGGGCGTATTTGAGCCCTTTGTAAAGATAAGTACTTGTAATATATTTGTTGTAATGAAAATTATTATGGTTGTGTACCTCTGAGTAGTTTCCTTTTTTCGGTTTGTCTGTCGGTGGCTTCGATTGCGGTCATGTTATTTCGAATCTTTGCTGAAATGTTGAATCTATTGTGTTGGGTTTAATAACTCTTTTTGTTAGCAATAGCCTTGGTCGTAGGGGTATTGCTTTCAATCTAGTGCTGAAGTAGTACCCCGTCGTGGTTCGAGTTAGTTGAACTCTTTCCTTCGATGATGGCCTTAGCCATTGGTATGTTACTTTTGAGCGGGTGCCGAAGTAGTATCCGGTCGTGGTTCGAGTGAACTCGAACTCATATCTTTGATGATGTCCTTAGCCATTGGGATGTTACTTTCGAGTTAGTGCTAAAGTAGTATCCAGTCGTGGTTCGAGTGAAGTCGAAATCATATCTTTGATGATGGCCTTAGACATTGGGATGTTACTTTTGAGCTGGTGCCGAAATAGTATCCAATCGTGGTTTGAGTGAATCGAACTCATATCTTTGATAATGGCCTTATCCATTTGGATGTTACTTTCGAGATGGTGCATAAGTAGTATCCTATCGTGGTTCGAGTAAAGTCAAACTCATATCTTTGATGATGGCCTTAGCCATTGGGATGTTACTTTCGAGCTGGTGTTGAAGTAGTATCCCGTCGTGAGGATGGTGTTCTATTGCATTTGCTGGGGTGTAGCATACGCCTATTTTATTTATGTATTGGAGATGCGTGTTAATTTCGTATACTTAATGGAGTGATTATATTCTTGTCGGAAATATATGTTGACTTTGTGCGTACAATGGTGAGATATGTCGATTTCGTGCATAAAATGGGGATTCTTCATATCTATAATGGCGATATATGTCGACTTCGTATGTACAATGGAGATTCTTTATATCTACAACGGTGATATATTTTGAATTCGTACATACAATGGAGATTCTTTATATCTAGCCCCTTCATTGCTCGGCCTGGAGATGACATCAGCAGGAAGGGCAATGAACAATACTTCGGACCTCGAGACGTCTCCCTCATTGCCTCATTAAAAACCTCACTACGAAAACACGATTGGGACAAAACTCGGGTGAGGGAAAAAGAGTACGACTTAAGCAGCGTCTTTTTTCAGAAGTGGAAGTATTTGAAGTGTGCGACATTCCAGTTATTTTGTAGTAGTTTTCCTTCCATTGTCTTTAATTAGAATGCTCCTTTGTTTGTTGTTGTTGTGATTTTATATGGCCCGTCCCAGTTTGTTCCATGTTTTCCTTTATTGGGTCTTTCGTTGATTCTGTTTTGGCTTTGAGAACATAATCCCACACTTTGAGTGGTCGTACTTTGGCCTTCTTGTTTGTACCTTTTTGCTTGTTGTTTTTGGGCTATCATTCTTATGTGATCCAGATCCCTTCACTCTTCGACTTCCTCCAGGTCTTGTAATCTGCTTTCGTTGTTGCTTGGTACACTCTAATTGGAGTATCTCGGGCTAGGTTCTCCGACCTCGACGGGTATAATTGCGTCCGTCACGTAGACTAACGAATATGGGATCTCGCATGTGCTGGTTTTTGGCGTGGTGTGGTATACCCCTAGTACTTCTCGTAGCAGTTCTAGCCATAGCCCCTTGGTGTCTTCGAGCTTCTTTTTCAATATATTGAATATTTTATTTGTTGGATATTCAGCTTGACTGTTACCGGCGGCCGGCGGGATAGTATGGCATGGAGAATATCCATTTAATGTGCCATTTTTCAAAAAACTCGGTCGTTTTCTTTCCGATGAACTGAGGTCCGTTATCGCATCTGATTTCTTTGGGAATGCCAAAGCGGCATATTATATTTTTTTCATATGAATGCGATGACTTCTTGCTCGTGTATTTGGATGTACGCACCTGCTTCCATCCATTTGGAAAAATAATTAGTTAAAACCGAAAGGAAATACACCTTACCTCAGCCTGCTGGGAGGGGTCCAATAATATACATTCCCCACTTTATAAATGGCCATGGCGAAGTGAAGGAATGCAGAAGTTCTCATGCTTGGTGTATCATGGGGGCATATTTTTGGCATTGCTCACATTTCTTGACGTAATCCATGGCTTCTTTTTTCATGGTAGGCCAGTAGTATCCTGCGCGGTAACGAGGGCTCGGTTATATGGGCACCACAGTGACCCTCGTGTACTTCTTCTAGCACCCTCCTTGTTTGATTTGGCCCAAGGCATTGGCCAGGGGCGCCAAACATCCTTTTGTAAAGGTCATGGTTTACGAAGTTGTACTTGGCCGCCTATATTCGAAGATTTTTGGCTTCTTTCTTATCTCGTTGGAGCATCCCTTCCTGGAAATATGTTATGATGTGGTTGCGCGTCACGCCCCAAATCGAGGGACATGACCGGCGCCTGACTAGGTAGCCCCAGTCAAGCGGACCTGGGTGCCTTTCATTCCCACGTGTTACCCCTGTGTTGATTATTTCTCATTAACCAAATACCTTACCAATTATAACCGATTTCACAATATACAAACATAACCATGCGAGTGATTCATTAACAAGTTTACAGTTTTTTACAACGCCCAACATAATATATACATGAGCCTCGAATCCCACAGTTTACATGTCTACGGAACCTCTAGGATACAAAGGACTATACAATACTTGCCGGTAACAAGGCTCCGGCTATACCTTACACAAAATCAAAATAAAGTCTAAACAAGAGTGGCATGAACCACACAGGGCCCCGAGGAAGAAAAGTGCTCACCAAAACGGGCAGTGGAAGATGAAGGATGCTACTGCCGATGAGCTGAAGTACCTGCTACCGATTCACCTACAATCATAATACGAATGTAGCGTCCCCGGCAAAAGGGACGTCAGTACACTTGAATTGTACTGGTATGTATGGACAAACTTTGTCCCAAGTAAACTCAAGCCATTAAATTACATCAAAACTAATCAAGCCGGCCAACCATGTTTTCCACCTTTTACTCATTTCAGATAAGCCTCAACACAAACACGTTCAAGGTAAACAAATAGAACAACAACCAATCAACCACACAAATTCCAAGTAGTCAAACATAGGGGCAATCAGTGCCCCCCAGGTTGCAAACTCTCCTGCCTGTCTCCTTTCACAATTTCACATCATTGATTTTTGTATCAATTTTCAATAGCGATTTCGATCGCTTTCCATCCTTATTGCCCCTAACCACCCTTATTACCTCGGCCACCCTTATCACCCCAACCCACACCTTATTTCCTCACATTGCGGCGCGCAACACGACCCCGCCTTACAGGTTTAAAACACAACAATTTCAAACAGCAGATAAGGTACTACATACAATTTCAACAAGTTCAAATAAGCAACTTGCACATTGTTCCATGTTCTCAATTACTTATCAAGCCAATATCACAACCAAGTTACAATATTTCCATAATCAAAAATATTCACACAAGTATGTTCAACAATTTTCCACAATTCAAGTGCTTCATCTCTTTCCACAATAAACCAATTCTCAAGTGTTTCGTTTCTTTTCCACAAGGTGCCATAAAGGCCATCATAACCATTATTCAAAATTCTTCACCAATTCCAATTCCCTTGTTATCTTTCAATTCATATTTCATACCATACCACATGTAGTTTAACATCAATTAGATACCCAACAACAAAATCAACAAATTACACAAAATTTCTCAAATTAACACATGCCAAACGAATTGCACACATAAGGGCGATTTCACAAGAATCAAAGTTAGCCATACATACCTCGATTGAGCTTTCCTTAAGTTACTACAACACTCCAAAAACTCTAGCAATTCCAATCTACTATGAAACATAACAAATTTAAACACATATTAGAAAGATATTCATGAAACTAGCTCATTTGAACAATTTATCAAACACTAGTTGAGCATCTTGATTTCGAATCCCCTTTTAAGACTTCCTTCATTCCCTAACCCAATCTTTAGTTATTTAAGTTAAACAATCTTCCCATAAACCTAAGTTGTACATGCATGTATACACAATACTAATAAACCCAAGAATCATACCTCAATAACTCATCTTATACACCAAACTCGAAATTAAACCCTAGGGTATAGAATCTTACCTCTTAGATGAAGAACTTGCTATTGGGTTCTTGATTCTTGAAGATTGATGCAAGATTTGGATGATTTGGATGTTGGGTTCCTCCTTCTCTCTCTAAAATACTCTCACCTCTCTCTAAAATTAGTAAGAAATGACCCCAAAATGAACCCCAAAGCCTATATATTGAAATGGGGTCGGGTTATAAATATTAGAAGAATAACCCTGCGATGTCAATTCTGCTATCGCAGAATGCACCGCAGAAGGACATGCGGGCCGCAAAGTGCACCGCAAAATCGGCAGCCAAAAATGAGCTACACTGGTTCAAGATGCGGTCAAGATGCGGACCGCAGAACGAGCATGCGGACCGCAGAGTAGAAATGCGGACCGCAGATTTGACCTGACACACGATCGCATTTTCCAGCCTTTGGTAATTTGATCATAACTTTGTGTAGAAATGTCCAAATGACGAACGGTTTGAAGCGTTGGAAACTAGATTCAAAGAGCTTTCATTTGATATGCTATTCACCACATAAAACCTTATACATAATTATATATGATCCTTTGAAGTGGAGCTATGTGCAAATCCATTTGGAATTTTGGCCTATTTCGAAAAGTTTCCTATTTGGCTTACACTTGGGCTTTCATTTGGACCTCATATCACTTACCATAAGACTCATACTCATATTTAGCAAGTCTAATTGATGTCCATAATGTTCATAGCACATAAAATATAATAATTAGCCTACGTGGCACCACAGAATCCTATATTACTTAGCGAAATTTTCTGGGGCCTTACATTCTCCCCCCCCTTAGGATCATTCGTCCTCGAATGAGGAGTATAGTCTTCCACAAACACTTTAACAACACACATCTCTTTTCTAACCTACCTCCGGTCTCAAAATTTTCACTAACTCCTAAATTTTTCAGAAATTTCGGCAGAGTTTCCTTTGTAACTAGGCCTATCCACCTGCCAGAGAATCACCAAAATCTTCTTAACCACACATCCTCAACTGTACATAGCACCACAATGTATATATCCACAATCCTAGTCCCAGTATTATAAGAACTACATTAACATATGGATACCAGAACATGGACTACACAGTTTTACATCAAAATACCTATATGGTACATTCCAAGTCAAAACTAACTGGTATTCAATCAAACGAAAATACTTTCCTTCCACGACACATTTATCCTTCTACGCGACATTATCGACTTACAAGCATTATCATAACACCTTCTAAAAAATAATATGAACTCCCAAACATACATAATAAGGATGACAGATAAACATCTTGCATGAGATAACTATCCATTGACTTTACCTTTTTATAACTTCCATTGTACAATTTTCACTCCACTGGATATTGCAATTCATGATAACAAAAATAACCCACAATTCCATAACTTGGCATCATACCATCAAGGATGTCAGTTCATAGTAAACAAACAATCATGTATTCATAATAGTCCTTACCGGCCATTAATGTAATCGCAAAGGTGTTCATCAACAAGAATATAATTTCATTTCAATCAACAGTCCATAAGAAGCCAAGCCATCATGAGTCTTGCTAGTAGTGCATCATATAGGATATTACCATGATTATATGGTTCAATCAAGTCAATTCATACCCACTTTTTTTTCATCACTATCTTCTTAGACATAAGCATATGGAAACACAAAGTACATGAGGAACAATTATGGGGAATATCATACACCTATTGCAACCTAATGTGTAATACAGTCATGTTACTTTTATTATCAACTCACATAACATTTTTAGGGGTACACGCACACTAAACCCTTGATGACCCTTAATAATTACCCTAAGATGTGCTTTCATAAACTGACCATAAAATTACCTACCCAACATATATGTGACCACACTGTGAAGCTTCATCTTTGACTCGTCTAAACTTACAATGCTCAATGGATCGGGATCTAATCAATGAGGAACAACAAAGTTAAAGATCAGGCTGGAGTTCTTCAAGAATCCATTAATGCACTGGGTAGAGTACTTTATGAGGTTGTATACTAAGAGACAGAAAATGTTACTACTAACAATACTAACATGGTTAATCATTATGACTACCTCAATTAATACACAAATGACGAATAAGAGTAAGTAGTACATGGGAAATAGGAACCATAAAGGAGGAATACTCAAGTACGTGAACCACTCATTATCTAAAGTGTAGGGAAAATCCGTCGACCCCGAATAGGAATACTCTAGCACTTTGAATGTGATATGGGATTCAAAATACACGAAGTTAAATTACACTCTTAACATTACTTGACGAACATAATCTATGCCACAAGCCTATAAGGATGAAAATAATTGAACGCTTATGAGATTACCATATTCTAGACAACTTAACACTTTTTGGTAATTGATCATATATGAGGGAACTAAAAATTACGACCATTTTTTTTCATTCAAATCAACATGTTCATGATATGTACAAAAATCCTAAGTCATCTAATCTCGACCTTTCACGAGTGAAACTCAATAGCTAGGAAATCTTGATATTGGGGCAAAATCATGAATTGGTTAGATGGTTCTAATAGTTAACACGACGCTCCAGGGAGAAGGAAAATAACACTCATATCTAGCCAAGAAGGTGAGATACCAAGGGTAGTAAAACTCTCCACACATGACAATGACATAGTCCATAATTCTAGAAGTTGAGGGTGTGAAGAAAACCAAACACAATGAGACAGTGCACAATAATCGCTGAAGGTTTGCAAATGTTCATGATGAGATCTCCATAGGTTTTGACTTGAAAAAAGAAGTGTCATAGTGATACATAGAAGGGAATGTTCTCTTATCGTTGTCGTACAAATGTAGGGAACTAGCACAATGAATTCACTAAATAAGGAATACGATTAAAACATTGTGGAGACATAAAGAGAGAATAATCATTCGTTATGAGTTGGACATGCCTATGTTATACTATCTTCCAAACTGCAATACAATTCTACATCACGGGCAACCACAACACTAGAAACCAAGTGAGCTACTTACTACGGGATATCTCAAGTGGAAACCCAAATTATGGCGACACAAGATCTTCCTATGATGGGATGCGAAGATCTCAATTTTTAGAAAAAATTTATGCACATAGTGACCATTTCAATTGACATGTACTTGTAGGATAAGTGTAGATGCATGCTTTTACGTTTCTTGATAGTAAGAAGGTTTTCATGATGTTACTTGCAAGAGAGTAGATTGGCAGCTCAAGCCATATAAGCCATATACACAACTGAGAAAAAGAGTGACTCGGGAAGGATCACAAATCTTGAATACTTTGCATGGAACTTGGCACCACATGTACAAACTTTACAATGGTGCATGTATAGGCACAAGTGAGCAGATGTTGTCAATTTACATGAGACGTTTCTGTAAGAAATTCATCGGGAATAGTCCTTTGTTGAGAATTTATGAAAAACAAGTAGGAAATATCAATAGTGTTATAACTCAATTCAGGAACATAATTATAGAGGTCAATTCCATAGGAGGTTGTACATACAAGAACTGTGATCGGGAGAATTTGTAAATAATACGTCTCATTAAAAGAGCATGTGCATGAACTATTTTGTAATTTGGATTCTTTTTAAGAATATATCTATGCAAGGGCAAGGAAATCATAAGGGTTTAACAAAAAGTTTAAACAATCACCACATTACCAAATAAAATGGATCACATAGTTTTCACATAAGTTCCATACCTATAGGATGCATATCATAGCCCTTCCGTAGGGTTCACATATCAGATTATACACCTATGTGCTTCATACAATAATAAGGAAATCACAATTACGAATTAAACACTTTAAATGATCACCACATTATCAAATAAAAGAATCATACCATTTTCACGTATATTTGTCCATCGACTCTTAGGGCCATAATTATCACATCAGACTTGGCACTAGGCCACATTTCATAACACAATCTCTTGTTCCTCGCATTTCACATCATTTTCTCATATTTCACATCAACATCATAATCTGTTTCATATTCCCTCATGTCACAAGTATCACCAGGTACAATTTCATTTCGAGTTCTCGACACATTGTCTACATTTTGTTTCTCAAAAGCATTTGACTTATTTCAACATGTCTATGCACGGAGGACTTCACATAGTTTTATTTAATATATGCTGCTTCAATTTCAATTTAAGGCCTTCACATTTCAATGCATGATTCATACCCCTTGCACCCATTTTATGTTGTCAATAATAGCACATTGATCATATTGGAATGCATCTTTCACAAACATCGGGTCACAACACCAATTCATGTAAAGTATCAATCACAACAAGAATCCAAAGTTCAATCTTACCACATTTACACATTCACTTTCTTTGCTTCCAAATATCTTTGTATATTACCATCAACTAGTCACAATCAATCAAATCCTTTTGGTACACATAAGAACAATTTGGAAGAATCAACCATAACAAGTTTTCTCACAAAATTTGGCATCAAAATATCTATTTAAACTTGACTTGAAGTCTAGACATTTTAGCACATAGTTCACATTCTTTACATATCCTCATCTACAAAGAATAATATATTAAACAAATGAAAAAGTACCTCCAACATATATTTTCACAACAATAATTCGCTTAACATAACAAAATGGGTACTGCATCAATTATATTTTGAACCTACAACATTTATGTGGGCACCATGGAAGCTTATTTTCTAAGAGAAGGGGTTTTAGCCGTACATACTGATGAAATACTACATGATCTGGTGGTACAGTGACACTAGTAAGAACGAGGGTACTCTCCTTAACAACAAGTTCTACCAATCACTCCATGACTCAACACATTCTCATAACAAGTCCTTGGGTAATCCATTTGGACTCAATGGTGGGATAAATCCCACCTTACATGCTTCGAATTCACAGATTATGGTATCAAAATTACCAATCTTGAGAGTAATACTTAGAGAGGAAATTAGCTCCCTATCTTGAGCCATATCGCACGATCTGGAATATCAAAGAAATTGGTAAATTCCTAAATGTCCGTGCAGCCCCCAACTTATATGATGTGGTCGACAACACACCGATAAGAAGGGCACTACTAGACACGGCTCCGAGACATCCTAGGACACTTAAAAACCTTAGGCTCTGATACCAAGTTTGTCACGCCCCAAATCGAGGGACATGACCGGCGCCTGACTAGGTAGCCCCAGTCAAGCGGACCTGGGTGCCTTTTATTCCCACGTGTTACCCCTGTGTTGATTATTTCTCATTAACCAAATACCTTACCAATTATAACTGATTTCACAATATACAAACATAACCATGCGAGTGATTCATTAACAAGTTTACGGTTTTTACAACGCCCAACATAATATATACATGAGCCTCGAATCCCACAGTTTACATGTCTACGGAACCTCTAGGATACAAAGGACTATACAATACTTGCCGGTAACAAGGCTCCGGCTATACCTTACACAAAATCAAAATAAAGTCTAAACAAGAGTGGCATGAACCACACAGGGCCCCGAGGAAGAAAGGGGCTCACCAAAATGGGCAGTGGAAGATGAAGGATGCTACTGCCGATGAGCTGAAGTACCTGCTACTGATTCACCTACAATCATAATACGAATGTAGCGTCCCCGGCAAAAGGGACGTCGGTACACTTGAATTGTACTGGTATGTATGGACAAACTTTGTCCCAAGTAAACTCAAGCCATTAAATTACATCAAAACTAATCAAGCCGGCCAACCATGTTTTCCACCTTTTACTCATTTCAGATAAGCCTCAACACAAACACGTTCAAGGTAAACAAATAGAACAACAACCAATCAACCACACAAATTGCAAGTAGTCAAACATAGGGGCAATCAGTGCCCCCCAGGTTGCAAACTCTCCTGCTGTCTCCTTTCACAATTTCACATCATTGATTTTTGTATCAATTTTCAATAGCGATTTCGATCGCTTTCCATCCTTATTACCCCTGACCACCCTTATTACCTCGGCCACCCTTATCACCCCAACCCACACCTTATTTCCTCACGTTGCGGCGCGCAACACGACCCCGCCTTACAGATTAAAACACAACAATTTCAAACAGCAGATAAGGTACTACACACAATTTCAACAAGTTCAAATAAGCAACTTGCACATTGTTCCATGTTCTCAATTACTTATCAAGCCAATATCACAACAAAGTTACAATATTTCCATAATCAAAAATATTCACACAAGTATGTTCAACAATTTTCCACAATTCAAGTGCTTCGTCTCTTTCCACAATAAACCAATTCTCAAGTGTTTCGTTTCTTTTCCACAAGGTTCCATAAAGGCCATCATAACCATTATTCACAATTCTTCACCAATTCCAATTCCCTTGTTATCTTTCAATTCATATTTCATACCACACCACATGTAGTTTAACATCAATTAGATACCCAACAATAAAATCAACAAATTACACAAAATCTCTCAAATTAACACATGCCAAACGAATTGCACACATAAGGGCGATTTCACAAGAATCAAAGTTAGCCATACATACCTCGATTGAGCTTTCTTTAAGTTACTACAACACTCCAAAAACTCTAGCAATTCCAATCTACTATGAAACATAACAAATTTAAACACATATTAGAAAGATATTCATGAAACTAGCTCATTTGAACAATTTATCAAACACTAGTTGAGCATCTTGATTTCGAATCCCCTTTTTAAGACTTCCTTCATTCCCTAACCCAATCTTTAGTTATTTAAGTTAAACAATCTTCCCATAAACCTAAGTTGTACATGCATGTATACACAATACTAATAAACCCAAGAATCATACCTCAATAACTCATCTTATACACCAAACTCGAAATTAAACCCTAGGGTATAGAATCTTACCTCTTAGATGAAGAACTTGCTATTGGGTTCTTGATTCTTGAAGATTGATGCAAGATTTGGATGATTTGGATGTTGGGTTCCTCCTTCTCTCTCTAAAATACTCTCACCTCTCTCTAAAATTAGTAAGAAATGACCCCAAAATGAACCCCAAAGCCTATATATTGAAATGGGGTCGGGTTATAAATATTAGAAGAATAACCCTGCGATGTCAATTCTGCTATCGCAGAATGCACCGCAGAATGGACATTGTAAGGCCCCGTAAAATTTTTGTGCATAAAACCTAGTAGCTGTGGTGTCTTGGTCCGAATAATGTGTTAGGAATGCGTAGAATTCTTCGCGGCGAGCTTGCTCGCCGCGGTTCGGACCCTTGGTAGTGATTTAAGTGTCAAAAATGTTGAGAATAAAATTTTCCAGAAAAATGTCAAATATGCGGTCAAGAATGCGACCGCAAACCTGACATGCGGACCGCATTCTTGCCGCAAATCGTTCCAGAGAGTTTCCAAAAATCGTGTCAAATGTGCGGTCGATATGCGATCGCATGTCAAATCTGCGGTGCATTTTGCGACCACAGATCAAACATGCGGACCGCATTTTGGCCGCATTCCTTAACAGAACCTGCGTAATTTTTTGAGCCATTCTGCGGTCACTATGTGGACCGCATGTTGATTCTGCGGTCGCATAGTGCACCGCATAATTGACCCCGGCCAGATTTTGTAACATTTTGACCCGATCTCTTCTTTAATATAACGCCTTTCACCCTCATTTTCTCAAATCATTTGACCAAAATTAGAGAGAGAAGAGAGGGTTTTTAGAGAGAGAAGTTCTTCATCTTCAAAGATTGTTCCAACCACTTAATTCCAAAGGATTCTAGGGCAAAGATTCAACTTCCCAATATTTTCAAGGTAAAAACCCTAACTATTTTCTTTAATTTTCAGTTTTAAGATGGGTAAAGGAAGGTTTTCATATAATAGCTTTTGGAAAATGGAATTTTATACTCATGCATGATTATTGATCTTGATTTTTAGTAAAACAAAAGAAGTAAGTAGAAGTAAGAGTCTTCAAGAACAAGGTTGGCAAGAATAGGACATCTTGGGTAAGCATAAAGTAGAAAGTTAACGGAAGAAAACTCATCACCAGGTATGTATGGCTAATTTTGATTCTTGTGAAATCGCCCTTATGTGTAAAATTGTTTGGCATGTGTTGATTTGAGAAATTGTATGTGATTATTTGATGTTGTTGTTGGATATTCAAAGTTGTTGTTGAACTATGAGTGTTGTGGTATGAAATATGAACCGAAAGGTAAATGAGAGTTGAATTGGGTAAAGAATTTGTGAATAATGATTATGATGGCCTATATGGCACCTTGTGGAAAAGAAAACGAAACACTTGAGAATTGGTTTATTGTGGAAAGAGATGAAACACTTGAATTATGGAAAATTGTTGGATATACATGTGTGAATATTCTTGAATGTGGAAACATTGTAACTTGGTTGTGATATTGGCTTGAGAAGTAATTGAGAACATGAAACAATGTGCAAGTTGCTTATTTGAACTTGTTGAAATTGTGTGTAGTACCTTATCTGCGGTTTGAAATTGTTGTGTTTTCAACTGTAAGGCGGGGTCGTGTTGCGCGCCGCAACGTGGTGAAATAAGGTGTGGGTTGGGGTGATAAGGGTGGCCGAGGTAATAAGGGTGGTCGGGGGCAATAAGGATGGAAAGCGATCGAAATCGCTATTGAAAATTGATACAAAAATCAATGATGTGAAATTGTGAAAGGAGACAGCAGGAGAGTTTGCAACCTGGGGGGCACCGATTGCCCCTATGTTTGACTACTTGCAATTTATGTGGTTGATTGGTTGTTGTTCTATTTGTGGACTTTAAACGTGCTTGTGTTGAGGCTTATCTGAAATGAGTAAAAGGTTGGAAACATGGTTAGTTAGCTTAATTGACTTCTTGATGTAATCTATTGGCTGTCTTAACACGGTGATTCTTGTTTAATGGCTTGAGTTTACTTGGGACAAAGTTTGTCCATACATACCAGTACAATTCAAGTGTACTGATGTCCCTTTTGCCGGGGACGCTACATTCGTGTCATGATTGTAGGTGGATCAGTAGCAGGCACTTCAGCTCATCGGCAGTAGTATCCTTCTCCTTCCACTGCCCGTTTTGGTGAGCCCCTTTCTTCCTCGGGGCCCAGTGTGGCTCATGCCACTTTTATTTCAGACTTTCTTTTGGATTTTTGTAAGGTATAGCCGGAGCCTTGTTACCGGCAAGTATTGTATTTCCCTTTTTGTATCCTAGAGGCTCCGTGGACATGTAAACTGTGGGATTGTGGCCTATGTGTATGTATGGGGCGTTGTAAATGTAAATTATGAACTTGTTAGTGAATCAATCACATGGTTATGTTTATGCATTATGAAATCAGTCATTGTTGGCAAAATATTTGGTTAATGAGAAACAATCAACACAGGGTTAACGCGTGGGAATGAAAGGCACCCAGGTCCGCTTGACTGGGGCAACTCGGTCAGTCGCAGAATGCACCGCAGAATGGACATGCGGGCCGCAAAATGCACCGCAAAATCGGCAGCCAAAAATGAGCTACACTGGTTCAAGATGCGGTCAAGATGCGGACCGCGGAACGAACATGCGGACCGCAGAACGAACATGCGGACCGCAGATTTGACTTGACACACGATCGCATTTTCCAGCCTTTGGTAATTTGATCATAACTTTGTGTAGGAATGTCCAAATGACGAACGGTTTGAACCGTTGGAAACTAGATTCAAAGAGCTTTCATTTGATATGCTATTCACCACATAAAACCTTATACATAATTATATATGATCCTTTGAAGTGGAGCTATGTGCAAATCCATTTGGAATTTTGGCCTATTTCGAAAAGTTTCCTATTTGGCTTACACTTGGGCTTTCATTTGGACCTCATATCACTTACCATAAGACTCATACTCATATTTAGCAAGTCTAATTGATGTCCATAATGTTCATAGCACATAAAATATAATAATTAGCCTACGTGGCACCACAGAATCCTATATTACTTAGCGAAATTTTCTGGGGCCTTACATTGCGCTAGTCCCAAGTTAAATTTATGGAATGTACCTCGACCTGGTCTATTGAGAAATGGAGGAGGGTGACCATACTTTCTTTGCTGATATTTTTGGTAGCTGTCACTAGTTTGGCGAGACCGTCCGTTTCGATATTCTGCGCCAGGGGTATCTGGTCGAAGCGGTATTCATCAAATTCTGGTAGTAGTTTGTGAATTTCTATCTAGTACTTCTGCAGTCTTTTTTCCTTCATTTGGAAAGCCCCAGTGACTTGATTTACCACGAGTTGAAAGTCATAGTGAAGGACGAGTCATCGAGCGCCATACTTGAGGGCTAATTTCAATCCTGCAATTATAGCTTCATACTCGGTCTCGTTGGTAGTCATCTCGGGACACCGTATGGATTGGAGAATCACTTCACCTGTAGGGACATCGAGGATGAATCCAAGTCCTAATCCCGACGCATTAGATGCATCGTCGTTGTAGAGGATTCAGAGGTGGGATCGTGCAGAAGTGCAGAACGCTTCTTACTCGACCTCAGGCAGTATTTCCTCGCTGAAATCAACGAAAAAATTGGCAAGCACTTGCGTCTTTACTACAATTCGTAATTGAAACGTTATATCTTACACGCTCAATTCTATGGCCCATTTGGCCAACCTACCCGATAGTTCGAGTTTGTGCAGGGTACTCCTAAAGGGGAAGGTCGGTACCACCTTTATGGGGTGGCATTGAAAATATGGTCTAAGCTTTCGTGAAGCAATGACTAATAATAAGTCATGATTTTAACATGTTTTATGCCCCTACTTTCCTATGCTTTGGTTATAAATTGCTACAAAATAGTCCCAAAATGCTCACAAAGTGTGCTTGATTGCAGGTTTTATCGCCAAAGTGACAAATGTCAAAGATCGGCTCAAAAATGAGTGAAATCTCCTCAAGTGTCAAAGACTAAGTAAATTAAGGAAAAGAGAACCTAGTGTGGACCGTGCAAAAATGAGTGTGACCGCACTAGGAGGTTCAGAGAGTTGACATATTCAAGCTGGAGGCAACGCGGGTGCGGTACGATTCTCGCGGTCAGGCTACTCTTTTGTGTGGTCCATGGAGCAGAGATTTAGAGAGTTGACAAAATGCTAGTTCCAAGCAATGCAGTCCGTGGTCGTACTTGTGCGGACCACGCCAACTTCCACCATGGTCTCGGTACACTTTCACGCGGTCCGCGGTCCTCAATTTCAGAGAAGCATAAATGTGGAGTCCAAGAGCCAATGCGGCTGTAGTCCATTTTGTGCGGCCCGTGGTGACCCATCAGAGATATTTTTGTCCAGTTTTTTCAGCCTAGTATAAATAGAACTTTTACCATTTTTAGGTTAAGTTTTATATTCCTGAATAGCTGCGCTCGTCAAACTCGGTTTTGTAGCCATTTTTGGCACTTTTGCTCTTCATTAACGATAGATTATTATAGTTTCTTCTTGGTAATCAATTAATATGCTTAGTTCTTCATCTATTTCTTCAATTTCTGTATCTAGCATGAGTAGCTAAACCCATTAGCTAGGGTTGTGGCTCAACCCTAGTGTGGGTAATTGATGGGTGTTACCATCTAGGGTTAGAATGATTATGGGTATTTGCTATTTGGGTTGATTTTATGTTTTAATTTCGGATTGAGGTTGCAAACATGACTCAAGCTTAGTGGGTCTAACTCCTCTTCAGAAAGAGAGTCTATGACCCCAAAATTGACCCAACAAGGAATTAGGATGGATTCATGAGAAATGATAGTCCCAATTAATAGGTTAAATCTCGAGAGAGTAATCCCCCTACTTGAACCCTAGTTGCTTGATCTAATTGGCCTACCCAATTGGTCGAGAGAGAGTCAATTGGGAAAAATCACTCTCTCTACCGAGAGGTGTGAGAGTGGGTAACGGTTATAGCATAAGCCCCAAATATGGCAATCTATCCTTAGTAACATCTACCCGTCAATTAGCCACCTAGGTGATGTCATGACCTTAGTGCCCTTATTCCCATTAGATACAACTTAGCAATATTCTCGTAGCATAATTTAGTGTTAATCATTAGTTTTATAATAGTAGTTATATAAATCAAAAACCAAAGATATTTGAAGTGACATTAGGAGTACAAGTACATCTCTAGACTAGATAGAAAATCCAACTCCCTACTAGCTCCTTGAGGAAATTGATCGCGACCTCTATTCGGGTAAAAGCTATTGCGACCCGCTCTTCCTACCTTGGTGTAGCATCGAGTTGGTAGCAATCAACTAACGCTAGAGCCAATTTTTCAATGAGGGATATCTTGTTTCGGCATCAATTAAGGTTTTGTTGATATAGTAAATGGGAGATTGTGTACCTTTATTTTTGCGGACTAAAACTACACTTAGCGCGACTTCGGAGACCGCTAGGTAGACCAGGAGGCACTCGCCTTGTAATGACCCGACCGGTCGTTTTGAGTCCCGATGCGTCATTCAACAGATTGAGGCCATGAACAACTTCATCTCAGGTATATTGACTTGTGTGTATGGTCAGAATTAAAATTCAGGAAGTTTGGAGTCAAATCTAAATGGAAATTCTCATTTTGAAAGCTGAAAGTTGAAGAAATGAACTAGGATTGGAATTTTGAGTAAATGACCTCGGAATTGGGATCTAAAAGTTCCAGCATGCTCGTATGATGATTTTGAACTAGGGCGTATGTCCGGATTTGGTTTTTGATAAACCGTGAGCATTTCGGCGTATATGGTGGAAGTTAGTATTTTAGAAAAATTTCATAAATTTGGGTTGGAAGGCATTTTAGAGTTATAGATGTCCATTTGGGATTCCGAGTCTGGGAATAGATCCGTATGGTGATTTTGGAGTTGGGAAAGCGATCGGAAGTGAATTCGGATGTCCGGAGGTCATTTTGAAGTCATTTGGCTAAATATAGGAATTTGAAGGTTTATGAGAAAATTCGACCGGAAGTGAAAATTTTGATATCGGGGTCAGAATGCGATTCGAAAGTTGGTACAAGTCCGTAATGTCGAATGTGACTTGTGTGCAAACTTTGAGTCAATTCGGATCGATTTTGGTAGGAAAAGGGACAATTAATCTCTTTAAGGAAAGCTTAAGTTGGAAAAGTCAACCCAACGTTGACTTATGAGTTAGAGGGCTCGGAACTGAATTCCGATGATTCGGTTAGTTTCGGGGGATGATTTAAGACTTAGAAGCGCAATTGGAAGTAATTTTGGAGGTCCGGTGAAGAAGTTAGCCTATTTTGGCGAAGTTGGAATTTTGGCGGAATCCAATCGATGGGTGATATTTTGATCCGAGAGTCGGAATGGAATTCCGACAGTTGCAGTAGCTTCGTTAGGTGATTTTGGATATGTCTGCAAATTTTCAGATTATTCGGACATCGTTTGGTCGGGTTTTTGATCGAAAGTGTATTTTTGGAAGTTTTTGGAAAGTTAGGCCTTGATTTGATGAAAATTGATGATTTTGATGTTATTTCGGCGATTTGATCACTCGAGCGAGTTTGTGTGATGTTTTAGAGTCAATGTGCATATTTGGTTTGGAGCCCGAGGGCTCGGGAGTGTTTCGGAGGTGTCTCGGAATAATTCCGGACTTAGAAAATGGGCAGAAAATGCAGAAAAATCTGCTATGAACAGTGTCCATGAACAGTGCCCGTGAAACAGTGTCCGTGAATAGTACCGTGAACGGTGTCCGTAAATAGTACCATGTACAGTGTCCGTGAACAGTGCCGTGAACAGTAACCGTGAATAGTACCGGACAGAATATATTTGAGGTCCGAAAATATATTGCCATTTTTGACGATTTGGAGCTCGGAAATGGCGATTTTTCGTGGGAATTTTGGAGAAAACAATGGGGTAAGTGTTCTTAACTCAATTTTGGTGATATCACTCGAATCTATTGCAAGTTTTAGTGTTTAATTTGAGATTTTTTGTTGAAAAGGGTAGAAAACCCTCTTGGATAGAAATAGTGATTTAAGGGGACAAATGAACTCCAATTTTTGTGAATTTGGTATGTACGGACTCGTGGCGAGACGAGGATTCCGGAAATATAAATTTCGAAATTTTTCGAGATGTGGGCCCGGGGTCGGGTTTTGTCAATTTCGTGATTTTTGATATTTTTCGAGTTCTTTCGATTGGGTTATGTTCCATTAGCCTATTTTGATATATTTGTACTGATTTTGGCTAGTTTGACGTGCGTGGATGCCGGTTCGAGGAGCTAAGGCGTCGCGGGCATGAAGCTTCTACCGGTTCGAGGTGAGTGGTAGTAGTAAATAATGTACCGAGGGTTTGAAACCCCGTACTAGCACTTCACAGTGCTATATTGAGATGAGACACGCGTTCTATGACGGGCGTGGTGACATTATGATTGGGGGTTCGGACTTAGTCCTTCCCGACTAATAGTATACTGTGTGTTATGACTGATAATAAGTTTATAACTGTGCAATTGGGCTGATAGCCATGTTTGGGGCCTTGTGCCGATCTGTAGAGCATTAGGGAACCTATAGAGCTAGGTGACCCTTATATCGTGTTGGAAACATACACTCGGCCGTAGCTCTAGCTGTATAGTATAATATGAGCCCGTACTAGATGTGTACATTGAGAGAGATTATCTAGGGTGGAATTCCCTGTTCTAGCTAAGTGAGCCTGAAAGGCCAAGTCTATATCGACTGAGACAGGGTCAAGGACCCACTGTGATATATTATATTGGGCCTGAGAGGCCAAGTATATACGGACTGGGATAGGGTCGAGGACCCATTATGAGGTATTATATATATATACCTATATTGGATCGGGCCGCACGCCGCAGCAGTATATATATTGGATCGGACCGCACGCCGCGTAATATACATGTAATATACATGTGGGACGGACCGCACGCCGCGGTATTATTGCGCTTGGGCTGTAGGAGCCCCTTCGGAGTCCGAGTCTACAACATTCTCGGTGAGCGCTGTATATATTATGGGATCGGGCCGCGCGCGGCAGCGGTATAAATATATATACATATATATATTGGACCGGACCGCACGCCGCAGGGAATACATGTGTGGATCGGGCCGCACGCCGCAACATCATAGCGCTTGGGCCTAGGGAGCCCCTCCGAAGTCCGTATACACCCCCGGTGAGCGCCGTCGACATTAAATGGAGCGGGCCGCGCGCCGCAACGGTATATGTATTGGAGCGGGCTGCGCGCGCGCGGCGGTATATGTATTGGAGCGGGCTGTGCGCCGCAGCATTATACTTATTCATATTCATATATATACCGAAATATTTATATGTTATAGACATATGTATATGTCTCCATATATTGAGATAGCTGTATACCGTAGTGGTACGAGCGAGGATGTGGTCAGGTGTGGGACCTAGATGAGATAGATGTGGACTGGAGATCGGAGTACTCATTATAGTGATGATTAACCTGTGGGGGTTGCCTTAGAACTTTTTAGTGATAGTACAGGAGTTCTTATTTTCGGTTATTATTTATTATTGTTACTCATTGAGTTGAAATATACTCACCCCACTCCCCTGCACGTTTTGTGCAGATATACAGGTTCAGGAGGGCGGTTGAGCTATCGCAACTCTGCTTTATTATCCCCGTTCTATGGAGACTTCGAGGTAGCTGCCGACGTCCGCAGGACCCTGACCTCTTTCTTTTTATCATTTTGTTGTCTCCATTCCGGTTAGACTTGATTTTGTAGTAGATCTCATTTGTAGAGGCTCGGACTTGTGACACCACGATTTGGTTGGGACTGTGTTCTTGTATTTCATTTCTACACTTCTTGATTTGTTATGAAAACAGGCTAATCACGCCGATTAATCGGTATTAATTATACTTGGCTGGTTTAATTGGATAAGATGGTCGGGCTTGCCTAGCAATGTGTTGGGCGCCATCACGACCGGGGTTTGGGGTCGTGACAAGTTGGTATCGAGCCTAGGTTAACAGGTCTCGCGAGTCATGAGCCGGTTGGTAGAGTCTCGTGGATCGGTACGGGGACGCCTGTACTTATCCTCGGGAGGCTGCAAACCTTTTAGGAAAGCTTCAAATTCTTGAAATTCTTATCGTATGTACTTGATTCAGTTTGAGGTATGATTCTTGAAATTCCTTCTACACGTTGATGTGCGCACTCGAGTGCTTAGTGATAATTTGCCTTGATGACTTATGATTCCCCAATCGAGGGACGAGATATAATCTCTGTGAATTCATGTTGGGCCAGTCGGGAGGACTTGAGGCCAGATCCTTGTCTATGGCTTGAGCACCAAGGTGCTAATTTCGCGAGTCAGTATTATGAAGTTCATACGATCGGTATTGATCTTAATTGTGAAAATTGCAGTTTGATAATGGGAGAGCTGTAAGGTATTCGGTTCTTATTGTGATTTGATATGTAGCACTAGCTATGGGCGTGAGAAATATGTTCATTGCCTCTTAGCGGAAATGTAAAGTGCGCTACGTCTGGTAGTATGAGTTCAAACTCAAGAAAACTGAATTGGTTGTGCTAGGTGTATCATTGTGAAAGGTATATGTGTTATGATTTGAGCAGGTGCAACGCATGTTCATGTACTAATGCCGATGATATAATTATGTAGTATTGAGATTTATGTTGTTGATATACATTGTGATGTCTTGTCGAGTTGCGGATGTATTGTTAGGATGATTTTGGTGATTCTCTGGCAGGTGGATAGGCCAAATTACAAAGGAAACTCTGCCGAAATTTTTGGAAAATTTGGGACTTAGAAAGATTTCTGTCACCTAAAGAGAGTGGGCTTATTGGTGGTGTGTGTATAAATGCAAGAATTGCAGAACGGTTAAGGTCTCTGATGATTCGAGTCTCTGTCAAGACTTGTAAATGACTTGAGTTTAATCTCATTGTAACATTTCGGCATCACTTGAATAATAATGATATGAGTGGTTAAAAGTGCTTTGATGAATGGCTTCGAGCTAAGTTGGGGAGGTTGCTATTAAATAACTAATTGCACGGTTGTACGCTATGTGGGCAATGTCTTTAAGTATGTTGGGAAACTTCTGACAATGTTATGGTGCTTCGTAGATGTGAAGAAATACTAGGATGTTTTGAACTACTGTTGGTAAGGAATGTTTGGTGTATAGAAAAGAAAGATAGCGAATTATACCTGTAAGTAATCATGTTCTGCGATGTCAGAGTTCTAACAAAACACGAGTGGTTCTACTCAATAGGACAGTTGAATTATAGCTAAATAAGGGTGAATGATGCCCGAGAATGATTTTGCAGTGTTCAAGATTTTGCTTGTAACAGTCAGGTGCCTTAAGATTGTGTATGTGGCTAAAGATGGCGGTTTCGTTATAAAAGATCAAGGCTTGTGTTATATTATGTGAATGATGGGATTCTATGTAGTATTGGGAAGTAATGATAACAAATTCAAAATCGCAGAAAGTTCTTCAAAATAAAGTGTGGTAGAATGTGGTACTTCTAGGAAACATTTGAGAGAGTATTCAGCGGCCCGTGAGCCTTAGACCGTGTGGTCTTGTGTACGAGTTTTGTGGGGTAAAAAGGGTTGAGGCATTGTCGTGCTACAGTAAAGACTGATATGAAATTAAAGATGAATCAGAAAGGAAATTGGGTAAATGGATCAACTTGTTAATAAACCGAAACGGTATGATAAGGAATACGATTAATTCCTAGTATATGTTTGAAGTAATGAGTCTCGCAGATATTGTGCAATAAAGCTTTTGAGTATTGGCAGTTGTGTAACTCGGTATGGGTATAAGGACTCGGTCCTGGCAATTTAACTTATGCAATGTAATTGGGAGAAAGGGTTTGTGATGTGTTTTACCGTGGTTTGAAAATGAGTGTATTTCCTGTTGGTATGTAAAACTCGAAATGTGTAATGAGTTTTCTCAATATGGGATCATGAAAGTCCTTGACTAGTTGAGTGCGCTGATGTTTGCGGCGTAGGGAAAGGGATATGAATTTTCACTGTTGTCTTATTATGGTATGGTATATGCGATGTGTTATGGAAAGTTGATAACGGCATGTTCAAGGTTTTGAGATCAATTAATATTATATGAGGAGTCATTAAAATCCTCAAGCAGCGTGGGCAGCTGCAGATAATCTGAGAATCAATCTTCCCGGTGATTTAGGAGAATGGTACTGCTATACTAGTATTTCGGCAGAGTCTATGGTCAAAAGGGCCAGGTAAAATAAACTGATAATATCTAGCGGTATGGTGGTATACTCCTGTTGGATTGACTGTAATAATTGAGTCGTTAATGACATAGTGAAATTTATGAATGGCTTTCGTGGTATGAATGGACGCTTGAGGGGCGATATGTAATCGTACGGTGAAGTACGGAATCGGGCATAGTGATTCCTGTGTTATGTATGTGTTGGAGACTAGAAGTTCTCGTAACCCGCCTATGCAGCGGTGGTATATCGTGTGTATCAGCACAGTGTAGCGGTTATTGGAAATTGGAAGCCCTAGTGGCTATCTCGTCACTTGATATGACGAATTTGAATAATGATATATGATTGCAGGCTGGTTTTCATAAGTCAGGTTGTCTAGACTAATGTGATATGGACTATATCAGAGAAATGTCACAACTGCGTGGCAGAGCGCATCAGATCATGCTCCAGCAGGGTAGATGTACCCTAGGGCCAGCGGACGGCTGGTAGGTATTGCTTTGTAAGTTGGGCCTTCGTGGCGGATGTCAGTGTAGAGGTATCTACCATTGATTCGGTTCCGGTATTGAGGGACTTTGTCGGATGAGTTTCATGTGACCGAGCTCGAGGCTATATATACATGTTTGTTGCAATGAGCAACTTGAGTCGATGTGCATTCCCTTTTGCTAGATTTACGCATGGATCGGGTGGCACGCCGCCACATGTATAATATCTGGATCGGGTGGCACGCCACCACATGTATGGTATCTGGATCGGGTGGCACGCCGCCACAGGTATGCTATTGGAATGGGTTGCGCGCCGCAACAGTGTGATGTGGGAAATATAGCTTCCTATATGTACCTTGTATACAATACTTCCTCTCTTCTGAGGAATAGTCCCTATTGTGTATCGCTCGGGGAATAGCACATCGGTTGTGCCCATACAGGATTCGATAGCATATACTAAATGTATCGCCGCGTGTGTGATTGATTGCTTGAGTTCAGACCTAAATATGTGTGTGGCTGACCGTTTTGAGCATTGCGACTTGAGGTGCTCCATGGGTAATAGTGTTTGGATAGAATCATGAGTTGTGGCAAGGCCACGTGATGTTATGACCTTTCGAGGAGGATTCAGGTACTCTAATTCTATGATGTGAGACGAGATCTCAGTTATGTGTTGTGATGGTATTGAAGAATTTGAATTATAGCTCTTTATGTGAGTCCGTTGTCATGATTCTAGTGTGTTCAGATCATTTCTTATTGGAGCCTGTGTTTTGCTTGTCGTGGCTTAGGCCGATGAGGAGGTGTCATATTACCACTGTGGTGTGTTATAATCGAAATGATCGTTGGAGTCATTAATGAGTGCGAACATACATGATTTCAGCTAGATAGAAAGGTAATATCGAGGTTTGGCTCCAAAATCCGTTGAAATATCAGTCAAAAGAGAAATGGCTTCATAAATGGTGGATCTGAGGAATTGTTACGGTTTAGCCCGTGTTTTATTTATCGTTGGCAGTATATGAAAGTGTTGGAATAAGACTTCAACTAATAAGAGGTTTCCATCGGTATTTGGGTATTGTAGGCAACTGTAGTAATAAAGAATGTTATTGTGGTCATATGAGTAAAGTTATGCGAAGTGTAAATTCAACAAAGTTATGCATTAATGTTTGGGTACAACGTGTGGAGGTTGATATGGTGGTCGAATGATGGAAACAGACTTGGCAGGAAATTCAGAGTGTTGGAATTTGGCCTAATGGCTTATTCGCTTGAATAAAGAATTATAGCTACAAAATTATATAGCTAATGTGCTCAACTAAGTAGTGGTAGCACGGGAAGGTGCATGATGTGTTAAACAAGTTATTTCAGACTACATCATTGTAGTTCTCAGCACGTTCGAGGACGAACGTATGTTTAAGTGGGGGAGATTGTAATGACCCGACCGGTCGTTTTGAGTCCCGACGCGTCATTCAACAGATTGAGGCCATGAACAACTTCATCTCAGGGTATATTGACTTGTGTGTATGGTCAGAATTAAAATTCGGGAAGTTTGGAGTCAAATCTAAATGGAAATTCTCATTTTGAAAGCTGAAAGTTGAAGAAATGAACTAGGATTGGAATTTTGAGTAAATGACCTCGGAATTGGGATCTAAAAGTTCCAGCATGCTCGTATGATGATTTTGAACTAGGGCGTATGTCCGGATTTGGTTTTTGATAAACCGTGAGCATTTCGGCGTATATGGTGGAAGTTAGTATTTTAGAAAAATTTCATAAATTTGGGTTGGAAGGCATTTTAGAGTTATAGATGTCCATTTGGGATTCCGAGTCTGGGAATAGATCCGTATGGTGATTTTGGAGTTGGGAAAGCGATCGGAAGTGAATTCGGATGTCCGGAGGTCATTTTGAAGTCATTTGGCTAAATATAGGAATTTGAAGGTTTATGAGAAAATTCGACCGGAAGTGAAAATTTTGATATCGGGGTCAGAATGCGATTCCGAAAGTTGGTACAAGTCCGTAATGTCGAATGTGACTTGTGTGCAAACTTTGAGTCAATTCGGATCGATTTTGGTAGGAAAAGGGACAATTAATCTCTTTAAGGAAAGCTTAAGTTGGAAAAGTCAACCCAACGTTGACTTATGAGTTAGAGGGCTCGGAACTGAATTCCGATGATTCGGTTAGTTTCGGGGGATGATTTAAGACTTAGAAGCAATTGGAAGTAATTTTGGAGGTCCGGTGAAGAAGTTAGCCTATTTTGGCGAAGTTGGAATTTTGGCGGAATCCAATCGATGGGTGATATTTTGATCCGGGAGTCGGAATGGAATTTCGACAGTTGCAGTAGCTTCGTTAGGTGATTTTGGATATGTATGCAAATTTTCAGGTCATTCGGACATCGTTTGGTCGGGTTTTTGATCGAAAGTGTATTTTTGGAAGTTTTTGGAAAGTTAGGCCTTGATTTGACGAAAATTGATGATTTTGATGTTATTTCGGCGATTTGATCACTCGAACGAGTTTGTGTGATGTTTTAGAGTCAATGTGCATATTTGGTTTAGAGCCCCGAGGGCTCGGGAGTGTTTCGGAATAATTCCGGACTTAGAAAATGGGCAGAAAATGCAGAAAAATCTGCTGTGAACAGTGTCCATGAATAGTGTCCATGAACAGTGCACGTGAAACAATGTCCGTGAATAGTGCCGTGAACAGTGTCCGTAAACAGTACCGTGTACAGTGTCCGTGAACAGTGCCGTGAACAGTGACCGTGAATAGTGCCGGACAGAATATATTTGAGGTCCGAAAATATATTGCCATTTTTGACGATTTGGAGCTCGGAAATGGCGATTTTTCGTGGGAATTTTGGAGAGAACAATGGGGTAAGTGTTCTTAACTCAATTTTGGTGATATAACTCGAATCTATTGCAAGTTTTAGTGTTTAATTTGAGAATTTTTGTTGAAAAGGGTAGAAAACCCTCTTGGATAGAAATAGTGATTTAAGGGGACAAATGAACTCCAATTTTTGTGAATTTGGTATGTACGGACTCGTGGCGAGACGAGGATTCCGGAAATATAAATTTCGAAATTTTTCGAGATGTGGTCCCGGGGTCGGGTTTTGTCAATTTCGTGATTTTTGATATTTTTCGAGTTCTTTCGATTGGGTTATGTTCCATTAGCCTATTTTGATATATTTGTACTGATTTTGGCTAGTTTGACGTGCGTGGATGCCGGTTCGAGGAGATAAGGCATCGCGGGCATGAAGCTTCTACCGGTTCGAGGTGAGTGGTAGTAGTAAATAATGTACTGAGGGTTTGAAACCCCGTACTAGCACTTCAGAGTGCTATATTGAGATGAGACACGCGTTCTATGACGGGCGTGGTGACATTGTGATTGGGGGTTCGGACTTAGTCCTTCCCGACTAATAGTATACTGTGTGTTATGACTGATAATAAGTTTATAACTGTGCAATTGGGCTGATAGCCATGTTTGGGGCCTTGTGCCGATCCGTAGAGCATTAGGGAACCTATAGAGCTAGGTGACCCTTATATCGTGTTGGAGACATACACTCAGCCGTAGCTCTAGCTGTATAGCATCATATGAGCCCGTACTAGATGTGTACATTGAGAGAGATTATTCAAGGTGGAATTCCCTGTTCTAGCTGAGTGGGCCTGAAAGGCCAAGTCTATACCGATTGATATGAGATAGGGTCAGGACCCACTATGAGATGTTATATTGGGCCTGAAAGGCCAAGTCTATATTGACTGAGACAGGGTCAAGGACCCACTGTGATATATTATGTATATACCTATATTGGATCGGGCTGCACGCCGCAGCAGTATATATATTGGATCGGACTGCACGCGCGCAGTAATATACATGTAATATACATGTAATATGGACTGCACGCCGCAGTATTATTGCGCTTGGGCTGTAGGAGCCCCTTCGGAGTCTGAGTCTGCACACATTCTCAGTGAGCACTGGTATATATTATGGGATCGGGCTGCGCGCCGCAGCAGTATAAATATATATACATATATATATTGGATCGGACTGCACGCCGCAGTAATACATGTGTGGATCGGGCTGCACACCGCAGCATCATAGCGCATGGGCCTAGGGAGCCCCTCCGAAGTCCGTATACACCCCCAGTGAGCGTCGTCGACGTTAAATGGAGCGGGCTGCACGCCGCAACGGTATATGTATTGGAGCGGGCTGCACGCCGCAGCATTTTACTTATTCATATCGCAGCGCGCCGCAGCATTATACTTATTCATATTCATATATATACTGAAATATTTATATGTTATAGACGGATGTATATGTCTCCATATATTGAGATGGCTGTATACCGTAGTGGTACGAGCGAGGATGTGGTCAGTGTGGGACCTAGATGAGATAGATGTGGACTGGAGATCAGAGTACTCATTATAGTGATGATTAACCTGTGGGGGTTGCCTTAGAACTTTTTAGTGATAGTACAGGAGTTCTTATTTTCAGTTATTATTTATTATTGTTACTCACTGAGTTGAAATATACTCACCCCACTCCCCTGCACTTTTTGTGCGGATATACAGGTTCAGGAGGGCAGTTGAGCTATCGCAACTGCTTTATTATCCCCATTCCGTGGAGACTTTGAGGTAATTGCCGACGTCCGCAGTACCTGACCTCTTTCTTTTTATCATTTTGTTGTCTCCATTCTGGTTAGACTTGATTTTGTAGTAGATCTCATTTGTAGAGGCTCGGACTTGTGACACCACGATTTGGTTGGGGCTGTGTTCTTGTATTTCAGTTCTACACTTCTTGATTTGTTATGAAAACAGGCTAATCACGCCGATTAATCAGTATTAATTATACTTGGCTGGTTTAATTGGATAAGATGGTCGGGCTTGCCTAGCAATGTGTTGGGCGCCATCACGACCGGGGTTTGGGGTCGTGACACGCCTGGATATACTTTGGCGTGTAATGGCGGTGAGGACATGTATGCTTTCAGTTTTCTTAGGGCATCAACGCATTCTGAATTCCACTTAAGTCCATGATCCTTCCTTAATACATTAAAAAATTTATGGCATATATCCGATGATCGTGAGATGAACCTCGACAAGGAGGCTATTCGTCCTGTCAATTTTTGTACCTACTTTTTGCTGGTTAATGTTTTTGGTATTCCTTCGATGGCCTTGATCTGATCTGGGTTTACCTCGATGCCTTTTTGCGACACCAAAAAGTCGAGGAACTTACCTGAGGTTACGTCGACGGTGAATTTTTCGGGATTTAATTTCATGTCGTATTACCTCAGTATGTCAAAGGCTTCCTTCAGATGATCGATGTGATCCTCTTTCCTTTTCGACTTTACTAGCATGTCGTCGATATAGACCTTCATGGTCTTACTGAGTTGATTTTGAACATTTTGGTGACTAACCTTTGGTATGCTCGTATTCTTAAGTTTGAACGACATGACGTTGTAGTAGTACGTTCCTTGGTGAATGATAAAAGTAGTCTTTTATTGGTCTTCTTCTGCCATTAGGAATTGGTTGTAACCAGAACAGGCATCCAAAAAGCTTAGCAACTCGTGCCCCGATGTTGCGTCGATGAGCTGGTCGATGTGCGGTAATAGAAATGAATCTTTCGGGCATGCTTTGTTTAGGTCGGTAAAGTCAACATACATCCGCCACTTTCCATTTTCCTTCTTCACCATGACCACATTGGCGACCTACTAAGGATACTTTGATTCTCGGACGGAGCCATTAGCGAGCAGCTTATAAACTTCTTTGCTAATTGCATCGTTGATTATGGCATTGAACTTTCTCCTCATTTTCCGCATAGGTGGGTAGAATGGGTCAACATTCATCTTGTGTGTAGAGATGTCTCTTGGGATGCTCAGAATATCTGAATGGGAGAAGGCAAACAAATCGGCATTGTCAGTTAAGAAATGCCCGATATAAGCTTTTTATGTATTGTCATTGTTATCCAATTGGATGGGATCGAGTTCCTCTATGGTCGCCTCGTAGGCTTCCACAACGTCCGGTCCTTTGATAGCCTCTATTTGTATGTCGGTTTTGGTTCCCAATAATGGTTGATTGATATGATTCTACACTTGCTCATTTTAGTTGTTGGGTATGTGCACAATCCTAGCCGATACAGTAGCATTCTTGTTCGGTTTGCTCGCCCTGGATGCTGAATATTCCTATGGAGTAGGAAATTTGATTACTTGATAGAAACTTGATGGGATGGCCTAAATGGCGTGTATCCACCAACGCCCTATGCTAGTGTTGTAGGTTGTTTCTCGATTCATGCATGAAACGTTGTTTCTAGGGTGACTTCTTCCGCCAGAATAGGAGACGTATCTCTCTGGAGGTTCATTCAACTGCATTATTAAAACCCGTTAGTGTTATAAAATGTGGTATTATTTTATCCTCGAGTCTCATCTGTATGAGGACTCGAGGATAGATAATACACGCGCCGCTTCCGTCATCCACCATTATCCTCTTTACATCGGTATTCGCAACATATAAAGTGATAACAAGAGCATCATAGTGAGTGAAAGAAAAACCATTGGCATCTTACTTATCGAAGATGATACTATTTTCGAGGTCGTCCTACCATTTGTGAGAGATTGACCGTTTGAGTTTGTGTGTAGTGGTGAATTTTACGTGGTTTATTGTCGTATCATATCTACTGCCGATGATCATTTGTATAGTACGAGCTGGTGAGGGTGGTTTTGGGGGTCCTTGAGATTGATCGCGTCCTCCAGTGAAATTAGCCCGCCCTCGATCGCTCAGAAGTTCTTTCAGGAGTCCCTAGTTTAGCATTCTCATTACTTCATGTCGTAATCCTATGCAATATTTGGTCTTATGCCCCCTTTCCTGATGGAATTCGCACTGAATGTTCAATTTCTGAGTGCTCGAGTCGGATTTCATCTTTTGTAGCCATTGTACCTTTGTGCCAAGCTTCTCTAGTGCATACACTATTTTTGAAGGAGAAACACAAAAGTTATTAGCAGATAATAGTAGAGGCATACCTTCTTTCGTTCTGATGTGGCGCGGCATGTCGAGGAGTGACGTTGGCGTGTCATGAAGAAGGTAGGATGGATGTCTGGATGTAAGGATGATGTCTCTCTCGACTGAGATGGGGAAGTGGATCCCTTCGTCCATCATTGTGGTGATCTTTCCTGATCTCAGTTTGGAATGACGTCAGCCGTTGGATCGGACCATTATGATCATCGGTGTCCGACTTTACTTCATCACAATAGGTGTTGTGGATTTCTTCTCAAGTGGTGGGAGGGTTCATGAGCCTGTTTAACAGCTTTTTGGTCGCTTTCGACCCATTCCTGCTTAACCCGTTTTGGAAGGCTGCTACCGCTATCCCTTCTGATACGTTTGGTAGGCTCATTCTCACTCTATTGAATCCGGCTAGGAAGTCCCTGGGTCCCTCGCCCGTCATTTGTCTAACGGCGAAGATGTCGTTTACCTTGGCTTCCACCTTTTTCGTTTTTGCATGAGCGGTGACGAATTTGTCTGCCATTTCTTCGAACATTGATATTGATCGTGCTGGCAATTGTAAGTACCAAGTCAGCGCTCCTCTTGTCAGGGTTTCACCAAACTTCTTCAGCAGCACTGATGACACTTGTTATTTCGACAGATTGTTGCCTTTTACTGTTGTGACGTAGTGGATTATGTGATCTTCCGGATCTGTAGTACCATTGTATATTTTCAAGTATGGTGGCATTTTGAAGGTTTTTTGAATGGCTTGGGGGCTGCCCCTTCATTGTATGGTTGCTTGACGAATCGACCAACGTCCTATTTTGGTAGCAACTTCTGAGCACCCGGTATTTTATCAACCCTTTCTTGATGCTCCTTCATCTGATCACGGAGAGCCGCGTTCTCATTTTTCATTTCTTCTATTTTATTTAGGATGGCTGCGAGTGCATCGTTACCTGCGTCAACAACAATATGAGTGTTATCTGTGCGTGGAGTTTCTAGTTCGTCGGTGACCATTGTGGTGCCAGCGTGTATTGTGCCTCCGATATCCCTTTGAACGGATTTATCAAGTATGTTGCTCAGAGTGTTCGCCAGCCACTCTTCCAACAGCTTTTTTACAACTGGTGGTGCTTCTTCTGTTGCAGATGTGGAGACTCCCTTTTCGCGTGAAGAAGTCATCCTTTCGTGCGGGGGAGGTGAGGTATCTCCTTCAAGTGTAGCGTTTTGTGTCGAATTTTCGTTATCCTCCCAACCGGCTTCGTTGATGGAATCCAGAAGGTTGGTTTGACACCTGCTATTTATTTTAACCTTGCGTCTCTCTTTCCTGTCATTGTTGGTTTTTTCAAGGCTAGGAAGAGGTGATTATCTCTTTCAAGGATCTAGATGAAACTAAAATCTTTAGCTAAAGAAATTCCCGCAGACGGCGTCAACTTGTTTGACCAAAAGATATTGACCTTTTTTATTGAATCAATCAATGAAGATGAAAGGGTAAATCTCAGCTAAGCGTAATAAAATCTAGATTTGATAGTGCAAGGGTAAAACAAGATGAGTGATGTTTCCTAATATGTTAGAACCAAACGATCATTCAATGCAAGAGCTTCAAATGTAAGAGATTGTAGTAGTTAATGCAATTAATTAAGACCAGGAATGATGTAAGGATTTCTGATCTGTAATAAGCAAAAGCCTCCCCTTCTCCACAGAATATTCTTTTTCTTTTTATAGGGGACAATCCCCAATTTTTACCCTAAAAAGGTATCATACAAAGAATATTCGAAAGGCATATTTTTATTGTTCCCTATCATGTTAACACTACTGCAGACGGCGTGCGGTCATTAGCCGTTGTTAGTTGTCACCCTTCATAACAACCGTAGGACGCTGCCTTGTAAGGGCCTCGTTCTTTGCTATACTCAGTGACGATCATGGTCGTCCAAATTTCGACTTATACATTACTCTATTCCGGTTGATAATAATAGTGTCATTTTCATTTCATGGGGTGTGAAAACTATAAGTGTTAGAAAATAACAATTTACAAACAACTATATCAAAAGTCTTCTCTTTATTGATGAATCATAGTATTGCAAGATGTTAATTTATTAACCAGTTGGAAGCACATCGTGCTGGAGTTGAATTATGTAATTGTAATTATTCCTGTAATGCTAAGTAACCATTTCTAATTTAACTAACATTTGGTTGCATCTCAAACAAGAAGTTTAGTATTATATTAGTCTTTAACAAACTAGATGGTTTCTTTTTACCGAAGCCAAGTTGGTTAGAGTTACTCAATACGTGTACAGGTGGGAGGTGCCAAATACACCTAGTGACGGATCCACCCCTTAGGATGGGGGTGGCATGGCACCCGCTAGGTTGATAATATTGTTATATGCCTATGCTAAAAAATAAAAATTAAAAAAAATTAAAAAAATAAAAAACTTAAACCTGATTAAATATATGATCCTGCCACTCGGAATTGCAAACTAAACAAATGTGCCATTGTAGGGAGGCCTTTATGGAAGATTTTCTGTGTAAGACCCAAATTCGAATTTATGTTAAACTTTATTTCGCTTCCTTTTTGTGTTTTTTATTTCCTTTTGTATCACTCGTTACGCTTTTCGATTATCTCCCAATTTTCTATTTTTCATTTTCTTAATTTCCATATTTCTCTTTCCTTTATTCTATTAGTTTTTATGTGACTTCAAGCGAATACACTCAAAAAAGAGGCTTCAAATTTTTAAAATCCCATGAATATAAGCATTTCTCTTAATGTCAAATTTGCGAGTTTTCTTCTTTCAAAATCGAAAGACTTAGGTCTCAATGGAAATTTTTTAGATTATGAATTGTTTCGTTTTTCATAACTTCTTTTGTTTATCATCTATACTATATAAAAAACGTGTAGACCCTTAGCGAAATGTCGTCGCCTTTTATACTCTTTAAAATTAAATTTCACACTAGGCAAAATAATAATTTTATTAGTTTTCTAATATTATATTTTTGGTAATTAAAATTTTTATTAATCACCAAAGATCATGCTTTACAATGCCATAGTCCAGCTTATAACTCAACTGACTACCAAATCTCATCTAAAATACTAGCTAACCATAACTATGTTAACTACTAGTCTACTACATCAAGAATTGTTGCATCTGCTTTCTACTTCTAGGATTTCCTCTAACATTACATATGTAAGCTAGCTCTCTTGCTAAGACTTCATTGTTGCGACATTTGTTCTCAAATATACGAGCATTCCTTTCCATCCATAGAGCATATGAAACTTCAGTGAACACCATCTTGAAGATACTGGCTCTACTTGGTTTTCCTTTAGCTTTGCTAATGATCCGTTGAAGCCTTTGGTCCTAGGTATGATTTTTGGCTGGTCCTCTTGAATCCATCGCATTACCTGCTCCCACAAGTCTTCTAAAAATGAGGATGACAGGAATAAATGATCTCTTGTCTCTATATGTCCTTAGCGCAAAACACACTGTTGGTTTATGTTAATTCCCCATTTAGCCAGTCTATCCTTGGTTGGCAATCTTCCTTGTAGCATTAACCATAGATTGAACATTGCTTTTGGTCGAGCATAGTTGTGCATGATTAGGTTCTTCCAACTTACTCTTGGTAGATCTCCTAGTAATTGTAGGTATATTTGTCTAATGGAGCCCTTGTGAACACTTGAGCCTTTGAGTTGTTGCAGAATATCTCTTGAGGCAATTATTCTCCTAACCATCCAACTAGCATGTTTAGGAGTTGTTGCAGAATAGGGATAGTCATTTACTATTTTACAAATATTTAGGAATTCGCAATCAATTAGATTTTGTCCATTAAATCATTCCCTATTTGAACTACGTAGTATAAAAACTTTATAGAATTAAAAAAACTAAGAAAGAAAAATCACAGTATTTTGTAACTCAAATCTCAAAATTGACAGAGATCATGAGGAATGAGAATCTTACTCAAAATCTCAAATAAATACTTAATACAAATTATTAAAATAGAATAACATTGAACACACAATAAGCAAAAGCCGATCATTTCGGGAAGCATACATCAAATTTTGGCGGAGGAAATGGAGTTGCTAAAGATAAGAGGACAAAAGGAATTAAAAGTCATGGAAATGGCAGAAAATAATTAAATAATTAAAATTAGTAGTAGGTTGGCGGAGGAGATGTTGACGGGGGTGGAGGTGAAGCATAGGTGGCGGATTGCTCGTACTTCCCAGGCAGTGGAGCTGAGGCATAGGTGGGAGTTTGCTTGTAATAGTTCGTTGGTGATGGAGGTGAGTAATAAGATGGTGATTTTTCATATATCTTTGGTAAAGATGGCAAGTTGTAACTTATAGGTGATTGCTCGTAGTATTTTGGTGGAGGTGGAGGAGATTTATAGGAAGGTGTAGATTCTTTATAGTATGGTGGAGGTGGAGCTTTATAAGAAGATGGTGATTACTCATAGTATTTTGGATTTTGGTGCGGGTGGAGATGACTTGTAATAAGGTGACTGCTCATAATATTTTGGAAGAGATGGAGGTGACTTGTAATACAAAGGAGATTTCTCATAATAAGTTGGTGTTGGTGGAGACTTGTAATAAACTGGGGACTTATAAATTATAGGTGATTGCTCGTAGTATTTCGGTGGAGGTGGAGGAAATTTATAGGAAGGTGTAGATTCTTTATAGTATGGTGGAGGTGGAGATTTATAAGAAGATGGTGATTACTCATAGTATATTGGTGGGGGTGGAGATGACTTGTAATAAGGTGATTGCTCATAATATTTTGGAGGAGGTGGAGGTGACTTGTAATACAAAGGGGATTTCTCATAATAAGTTGGTGTTGGTGGAGACTTGTAGTAAATCGGGGACTTATAATATTTTGGAGGAGGTGGAGGTGACTTGTAATACGAAGGTGATTTCTCATAGTAAGTTGGTAGTGGTGGAGATTTGTAGTAAATCGGGGACTTACAATATTTGGAGGAGGTGGAAGTGACTTGTAATACGAAGGTGATTTCTCATAATAAGTTGGCAGTGATGGAGACTTGTAGTAAACCGGGGACTTATAATATTTTGGATGAGGTGGAGGTAACTTGTAATACGAAGGTGATTTCTCACAATAAGTTGGTGGTGGTGGAGACTTGTAGTAAACTGGGGACTTGTAATATTTTGGTGGTGGCGTTGACTTATAGTATGTAGAGGGAGTAGGCGATTTGTAATATATTGCTGGGAATGGTGACTTGTAATACTTTACAGGCGATGGCGATTGTAGTAGTTCTTTGCAGGCGATAGCGACTTGTAGTACTTCGCGGGAGCTGAGGACTTGTAGTATTTCGCGGGAGCTAGGGATGGAGCTGGGGACTTGTAATAAATTGTGGGAACTGGTGACTTGTAGTATTTCACGAGAGCAGGCGACTAATAATATTTCATTGGAGCGGACGACTTGTAGTATTTTACGGGAACTGGCGACTTGTAGCATTTCGCGGGCGCTGGCAACTTGTAGTAGTGCTTTGAAGGAGCAGATGACTTATAGAAGTTCTTTACTGGAGCGGGTGATTTATAGTACTTTGAAGGAGCAGGTGACTTATAGTAAGCAGTAGGTGCATGATACTTGGGTGGAGATGGTGATTTGTAATACTTCTTAGAGGCATAAGAAGGTGAGAGAGAAGCATAACCATAAGAGTAATCAGCAAAATCAGTGTTGGGTACTATGCAAATTGCCAAAGCAGTTACAAGTAAAGGCCATTGCCCCAACTTTCCTAAGCTTGTCATTTTGCTTTTGCAGCCAACAATACTTGGAGAAAGAATGAAAAGATCTTAAACTTGTCTTGGATAGTAGGGAGCTCTGGTTTTATATAGCAGTGTGACATCCTTATTTTCCCCAATGCAATGCCTTCATGGTCAGCCAATAAGATAATAGCAAATACCAAATAAAAACTAGGTCACCATTTGGTGGTTCTGGTGACTGAAATAATAATATTTAACACAAAGAAAAATAAATTCAAATAATTAAAGAACGGACAGGATACCACTTTAGTTATGGCATCCTACTATCAAAGTAATAAACAGAAAAAGGGGGCATTTCTTTTTGTTCTTCTATCAACTACATACCACTAAACATTGAACATGGAGTTCAAGGAAAACAGTGAATACACACACAAGAGAAACCATATATATATCTGGATTTGAGAGTCCGTTATCCCAAACCTAAAACTTCATGGTAGACTCTCCTTAAGGAATGCAAGATTATTCCAATTTTGGGTAAAACCTGCCCTCGGGTTTCATTCTGCTTCCATTGATTCAGCCTTAAGGACTTGTAAATGAAGCAATATGAAGGAATGAACAATTTAAATAAAACAAATAAGGCCATTGGGCTCAAACGAAAAATTGAAACATTAGCTACCGGAAGTCTAATTTATCTTTGTTTTTTTTTTAAATTGTCTATATGTATTATGTACAGCAGTTAAGTTTAAATATCAGCTACAAGTCTACAACAGCTCTTAAATGTCTATTAGCTACTAGTAAAGCTAGGGACAATTTCAAACTAAGCAGGTGGCTGACCAGAACTTGTTAAGAAAATTCCACATCGAATTCATTTTTCACCTTGCAAATCGCACTGTCCATTCTGTAGCTATTTCATCATGTTTGGCTTTATCTTCAAAGTATAAGTGTGCAATACCAGGAACAACTGGCTTATCTGCAAGAATCAAGATCAAAAGATACTACCATCAGAATGCAGAAGAAAGGTAGTTATTATTTATATTCATATAGTTAACTCATTGAAACCAAATAAGTGGAAGGACGTCCAGCATGAACCTGTAAACACTTTCATCAAACAATACATGTGCCTTTTTTTATGCATTTTTTTCCTCATGAAATTAACATATTTTTGTCGATTCTACTTCGGCTGATAGAGGGCAAAAAACTGTAGATAGGATACTAACTTACAGGTTTCTGGAGTGGTGAACATTGATCTCAGAGAAAGTAGTACTTTCGAGATTGTTAATGCTGGACTCCAGTTATCTGTTAGGATGTCCAAGCTAACATTTCCAGAAGGCTCAACATTGCAATGATATATGCGAGTTTTGAATACAACCTGCAAAAGCTTGAGGTCAGAATGAAAAGAAAAGGGACCTAAAAGATAATCTCCAGGGAATGTTTCCACCGCCAGATTCAGCTGATAAACAAGAAATACTGTTAAGTGTGAAGATGATTTTTGCTTATCGGCTGAATTTAGCAGTGGAAATGTTTCAAACGAAGGCACCCATGTCCTTTTGTTCAGATTAATTACAATAAAGACTATTTTCTTGAGAAGCATGGTACTGTATAAAGGTGAAAATAATTATACATCGACCAGATCTTACGAAATTCTTTCCTCACTTTACTCGTTTATTGTACACCAACTCAAAGTTTAGGAAGAAGCACATTTATCAATAATTTATGAATTTACGGACTTGGTCGCATAGAGAATGATTTTGTTTCATGGCATAATTCACTTCATTTTCTGGTTCTGCAGCTGTTCTCTTTGTTGTCCTCTTCAAGCAATATTGCATATTGATCATTTTAAACACAAACCATAAAGAAGATCATACAAGTACGGAGGAAATCATCATTAGCTCAAGTTTCAGCCTTTACACAGAGATAAATCAGGAGAAACAAGGAAGAACCAGAACGAAACTTAGCACTCAAATCGAACATCACTGCATAGTTTCCTAGAATTCTAATGTGTGTAACTTTTTGTGTCGCAATTATAATGGCTAAAGAAGCGTCTACTATTTGAGTTTCCACCATGATGATACTCTGTGGGTAAAGAACATGAAAACCCAAAATATTTGAATTACCATTTTAAGACATGGCAACCTCAAAATCCTCAGAATCATTGTTTAGGATTCATGAAAGAATCTAAAAGACAATACTTTAAAAGATCAAGGTCCAGCTATTGTGCGATACCTTCATCAAAAGTGTGAAGAAACATATAGAAGATTCATCAAGAGTATTAAGTTCCCAGAGTTATCATACATTTACACACGACCAAAAGAACATAAATGACAGTTTTCATTGAGGAAAGGAAGCAATTCGGCGACAATTTTAAGGGAGGCAATTATCTATAATAGCAATTACCATTTCTTATGTTAGTTTTATTCAGCAGAAAGTACACTGCAAACATTTTATCAGAAGAGGGTGAACACGAATCTTTGTGCTGGTCTTTTCAGCTCGTACTAGTTTTAACATTTATATCTGAAGACAGGGTTTCTTTTTATTGGAAAATATTGGAAATTTTTCATCCAGACAAAATAGAACAATAGATGCCTTGCTTAAAAACTACACCACTATATGCACAATACATTCACTAAAGCATATTCTTCAACATACCTTTGGAGGTTTAAATGGATAATCAGAAGGGAAGGTTATATCGAGAAAATATATTCCACCCTCATAAGGTGTTCCTGCCAGAAACAGGAAGATAAGTCAGTCCGTGAAGCACCAGGAATTCTTCGTTGAATCGAAGCAAAAAAATAATTACCTATCTAATTCTCCAAAAATCAAGCAGAAGTAGACAATCAAACTTAAAAACCCAAATTCATGTAAACCCAATAAATAAACCAAGTGCTCAAAATTATTATCCCGAGCATATTTAGAGCTGCAATGGAATTCAAAGAAGCAATTGTAGCAGCACTCAGTTTGCAAAAACAAATGTATATTTAACCAACTTTAAAAGAAACCAGACAATAAGCACAGCCACATCAACATGAAGAATACAATAATCACTTTCATCAGAAATAGCCTTTTCATTTCCTATTATTTAGAGGTTCAAAATACATTAACAGTAAGGTTGTGACCTACGTGTTATACATCATCAGGCCAATTCAACAAATAAGTTTATGCAGGACCCTGCAGTGAAGGATTTAAATAATTATTGGATTCAAGTCTAACTGCGACTCATTCACCCTACAAGAATCAGGACACACAGGATTTGGAGTTTTTTCTTTCTCTTTTTTCGGAAAAATCATGAGAGTAAGTGTTAATACATACATGTAAAAGCATCGGTTAATCTTCTAAATGATGCAGTGACACACTTCAACACCAAATTGGTCAATCTACTCTAAGTCAATCCAACACACTTAAATTGGACTAAAGGAGTATTACCGTTTGGACAATATTTGATTTTCAAGCTGAAGTTAAAATGAATAGTTTTTGTGGAAGTTCAATTGTGTTTGGCCGCAAACTTCACTTAAAAACTGTTGTATTTCTTCCCCCAGTCGAGCCATCAGATCATAACAGTGTTCCTTATCAGCTTTAAAGTCCTTGGCCTGCTTGATCATTTCGTTAACGGTGATGACCCTTCTCTTCAACCCCGGCCCCGCAACCTCATCGTCGCACTTCTCTTTTAGTTGTTTAAACAGGCACGCTCGTTCTTCCGCATTCTTAGCCAATTTTGTTTGGGCCCTGGCTAATTCACTCTCTGCTTTGTTCAAATCAAAACCATACTCATCCACCTTCTGCCTAAGGTTCTTTATAAGTTTTTCATCCTTTGCACTCCTGGCGGGATTTTCGGCTGCTGTTTTCATTTTCTGAATCTGGGCTCGAAGGGCCTCATTTTCTTTGGCTAGCCTTTTCTTTTCACCCTCGTCCGTCGCGGCTTGCAAACCATTCTCGAATTGAAGGTCTTTGGCTTGTTTTTCCAGCATGCTTATGGTGGTCGTGTACTCATTCTCCTTGGCCAACCAAGCCCACTGTTCTTGTGACACCTCGACAAATTCCTTGAGATGGGGTCTTTTGGCCGGCCTCCCAAACTCAATTTCCCTCCTATACCTAGCAAAGGTACCCTGGTGAAACTTCAACTTTGGATCAATCACGTACACAGGTATTTGTCGTCAAGTATTTACACTCGCTCCAAATTTGGCGGATTGTTGCTTCATGAAACTGGCCATTAGGACCAATTTCGACTACTTGAGCACTAAGATCTTCATCTTTTGGAACTATTTGGCATCTCCCCAGCTGTCTCAAAACCTAAGACTGGATACTCCTGAGACCAATCAAGAGGAAATGAGGCCTAGTTGTCGGCATGTATATGATCTCATCCACAGGCAGCCACCCAAACGTCCATTCTATTTGGTTTGCGATGATGGAACGAAAGTGTGATACCCATTTTGTGACCCCTTCTGGCAAGCTGATCCCATCAACCCTCGTGTAAAATTACTCTATGCAGGTTTTCTCTGTCGACCCATAACTCATGTATTGAGGACGATGGCATAGAAGTTCAATCATCCACATCTGCAGCAATAAGTTTCACCCCTCAAAAAAATCTCCTCCGAATTTGCAAGCTGTGAGAGCGCGGAAGATTTCAGCTACTATCATAGGTGTGAGGGTGTGGTTGGCCTGAGTAAGTAAAGTGCTGACAACCCCAACTACTCGTATGTTAGATATTTCCATCTTTCCTAGGAAACACCAAAAGTCCCAAGAAGACTACCATAAAAGCAAAACACTTGTGTTCTTCCCACTTGAGGCGGTTCCCTTTGCTACAAATTTTATTTTCCGGATTGTTAAAACCTCCAATATGACCGTATATCTAGTATATAAACTGCGGAGTGGAAAAACCGGCTGCCAAATATGGGTTGTGGACCCCCTTGCTTATCTTTAAAGAGTCTAGGAATTTGTGAACAGCGACGGCTCTTGGAGCAACCAGGTACTTGTGTCTCAGAGGGACCTCAGCGCTCCTAATATACCCGGCTAATTCTTCCAAAGTTGGGGTGAGTTCAAAATCTGAGAAATGAAACACAATGTGGGCCAAGTCCCAGAATGTAACCAACGCCTTTATGATGTCTTCCCTAGGCCTGATCTTCAACAACCGGTGAGACCTGCCAAATATTGATTGACCTTATCTTATGCTGATTTACCCAGATCATTCCACCACATATGCAACTCCAAAGGGATCTTGTTCATGATTGTTAATGGCAAATTTTGACTCGTGCTCATTCTACACATTTATTAGGGTGATTAAGCAAAAATCATGATTTATTTGACTAGAAGACAAAGCTGACACTTTCCTTTTCTTTTTTCAGATTTTCATTTCCAAAGTAAAAACTCAGCTTTATGAATACGGCCTTTCGGCCCTTCCGGAGAAGATTTTAAGGTTGCTCTCGCTGACCGGCCAAAAAATTTGTACAAAAGACCAAAGGCGGTTGTTCTTCCACAAACAAGCTTCCGGCGACTTTTTGGAACATTCGGCAGTTTTGACAAGAATGGCATAAAATTTTGGGTTCTTTTTAGCTATTTTTTGCAAAAGGAAAGTTGGACCCGATAGGGGTTGCCTACGTATCCCAAATCTAGTGAGAATCAAACTGGCGTAGGTAGACCTCCATGTGCTTGACACCTACAAGAATCAAGCCACACAGAATTTGGAGTTTTTTCTTTCTCTTTTTTCGGAAAAATCATGAGAGTAAGTGTTAATACATACATGAATTAAGTAAATAAAAGCATTGTTTAATCTTCTAAATGATGCAGTGACACACTTCAACACCAAATTGGTCAATCTACTCTAAGTCAATCCAACACACTTAAATTGGACTAAAGGAGTATTACCGTTTGGACGATATTTGAATTTCAAGCTGAAGTTAAAATGAATAGTTTTTGTGGAAGTTCAATTCCGTTTGGCCGCGAACTTCACTTAAAAACAGATATATGAGAGCATTTCACTAGAAATATACCTTCAAACAACTATTTCAATATTTCTCTTGAAGTTCACTATTTGCAAAATCTAAAATACTGAATTGCAAGTTTGCAAAAACTGTATAATAGTACATATGCCCAAAGGGGAGTAAGTATCGAACTTTATGCTTCAAACCCTAACACTTCACAGTATAATCCTTCAAAAAAAAATCAACACTTTGTAATACTGATCCACAAGAAAAAGAATGATTAACTCTTTGTAGCTAAACAAAGAGAGGGGAACAGAAGACTAACCAGGTGGGCCGAAGAGGGTAGCAACCCAATGGTAAAGATTATCGCCTTTGGGCCCAGCTGCACAATCTGGTGGTGCCTCTATGCTCAGTTCAGTCATTTCCTTCTGTATTCTCTTACCGGAACTAGACACCGACGTCGTCGACGGCCATGCTCTTCCTCCACTACTACTACCGCTGATTCCTATTCCGCCCGACGGAGTTCCGCCGTACATTTAAGATTATCTCTCAGTCTATCGAAGTGGATTGCTTTCTGCTTCCGTTGCTTAATTGCTTTCTTGCTCTTATTCCATCTTTCATACGACGTCGTTGAGAAGCATATATAAACATTATATAAATATTCTCTTCTTGTTAACAATACAATTCTTTTTTGAGTGAATCTCTATTTTGTACGGAGTTTTACTTGTGACTAAGAGCCCGTTTGGATGGGCTTGTTTTAAGTGGCTTTTAAGCCATAAGTTAGGAATTCTAACTTTTGGCTTTTGGCTTGTTAAAAACAAGTGCTTAAAAGCACTTTTTTACTTTATCCAAATACTACAAAATGGCTTTAAAGTGATTTTATCTTAAAAGCACTTAAAACAAGCCAATCCAAACGGACTCTAATATCTATCAAGTAAAGACATAAATTTTGGCATAAAGTTTTAGAAGAAATATCAAATGATATTGTCACGACCCGGATTTCCCACCATCGGGAGTCTAACCAATTGAGTAGAAGCTTTGGGATTGAGCACAATGATTGTCAATTGTTCCATGGACTTCCTTCATGATTAAATTATGGATCTAATGTAAGTATTTTACCGTTTTCTCTTTTATTCTATATTTTGATTTTATATACAAGCAAAGACAACAAAGTTTAATTATAACCCTAATAGAGTTTAAGAAATTACAACCACCCAAAGTGGTAAAGTTTCTATGCCTTGTGATGATTAAATTCATGTATGGTTGTGGGCAAAGAATTGATAACCCGTCCCATTGAATTTGCTCCATTCTCATTTCCTTTAGAGAATGTGATAGCAGTATGTGATAAGTCTGAAAGAAGACAAAATTATTACCGTGAATGTATCAATGGATGTGGACGTGGCAATTGAAGAAATTATAATCCTCACCATTAAGATAATGAGAATAATAAGGATTCTCAAAATAATCCTTCAATATGTGAAGGTAATATTTGTCATCGATTTAACGTGAGATTTTATATAGCACATATAGATGATTATGGTCCATTCATGATGAGAATGTGACAACATCTTACTTATGAATACATATTCATTCTTCAGAGAGAATATGAACGTGCTGGTGGTAGTGAATACACCACACTCACCCTAGAAGAAGGTTTGAGATGATATCATAAATAATGTCATTATTATGGCATGAATGGTCATTAGTCACGTACCTATTGTACGCCAAAATATTTTGCAATGTGATTATTAAAGGACAACAATAATGCAAGAAACATATCTTGCACATAATTTTGGCCATGACCATAATGGTATAAGTTTCTCTTTAAAAGAGATATTCACCACATGGATATTGATGAATATGTGGTAGTACAAAATTAATTGAGAGCTCTGGAAGAGCCAATTATTACTACTTTGGAGAAACACAATTGGTTACCAATAATGTATTGTGTTGTAGTAAGTCTCAAAGAAACTTATTCAGTTTCCAAAGTATATGCGAAAGCGGTTGATTATATTGAGACTATAAATAAAGGAAAGATTTAATATCTTCTATTACTACAACTTGTAGCGGGGTAATATGTATGTGAAAAGTTACCCGCTTTCTCCTCCAATTTGTACTACATAAACAAAAGAATATCACAATGTAGTGAATATTTATTGATATAAAAACCCATATCATAATAAACTTGGAGTTTATTCATAATTGCACACATCATGGTGTAAACCTGAAGTTTATCAATATTGATAATTTATTCAGTTGGCATAATTGATTTACCCATATAAATTTAAGTATGATGTGCAAAAATAAAGAGAATTCACATGGGTAAATATTAAATAACTAGAAAGTTCTTTATGAATTCTTTTATGTGCATGTTCTCATTAATTAATATACCAACTAAAATTGGGATTGAATCCCATGAATGCTGGAAATATCAAAGGTGAATATGGGCACATTCACCTGCCATGTATACCACATAAGATGCATCTATGAGATGGTTACATGTGCAATTATTATTAACCCGCAACCTGGCCGGTATGTGCGAGGTAACTTGCTCAATAATTTTATTTAGAGCATAATTTCCAGATTTTCTATTCAAGAAGTTCATCTTGATAAGTTGGTCTACATCACAGCTGGTTTAGCAAAATGATTTATTGAGTGCCTCCACTTAATAGCTAAATTATTGTTTATGAGAACAAAGTTATCTATATCAGTTTGATATTGGTTATATAAGTATATTACATTCTCCCCTCGCAAGTGGTTCAGGGTCAGGAACCAAATAATTCTATCTTATTATTATTGATGTGCAGTGTATATTTTGATTAACATCATAACGCACAAAGATGGGTTCTCAAAGTTGAGAAAACAAGGTAGTTTTTCTAACATGGGGGGGAGACATGATAAACAGTTGAGAAAAGTTAGGAATGAATTATCGTTTCTACATCTAGATCCTTGAATAAAATAATATGAACTTGAAGTTCATACAAGGATAATTCATGTCCAAGTTATTGCAAAGCATGCCAGACGCATTTGCTGACCCAAAGAAAGTAATTATATTCTCATTGCAAATGCTCATATTAAGTCCTAGAAGGACAAAGTCTATGGTACGCTTAAAGCATATAGACAAATCAGTTTCAAATAAACTTCTTGACAAAGAAGATGAGCAAATGATCAAAATGATCATAATAAAGGAGGCAAGTGATCTAAAAGATCACATGACATAACACTTCATAATAACTCATGAGAAATTCAGCTAGTGCACAAGATTGGGATGCGAAGGCTTAAGGATGTGAATTGATGCTCTCATCGGGGGGAGTTAATGCGCGTTGCACTCTTTTTTCCTTACAAGGTTTTGTCCCACTGGGTTTTCCTTGCAAGGTTTTTAACGAGGCAACCAAAAGGCGTATTATTAGATATGTGTACTCTTTTTCCTTTTTCTAGATTTTTTTTCCATTGGGTTTACTTTTATTTAAGGTTTTAATGAGGCACATTACTTATTGAGTAGACATTCAAGGGGGAGTGTTAAGAATAGAATTCTTTTTGGAGTGAATGTCTATCTTGTAGAGAGTTTTACTTTGTGACTAAGTCATTTTTCCCCTATAAATAAATGGGTCTTACCCCATTGTAAATCATATCATATCAATAAGAATTCCCTCTCTCTCTTTCTCTGCAATATTGTTCTTGTTCTTCTATTACTTTATAACACTTCTAAGTTTTCCTGATTACTTATATTTTAATTTGTTATAAGCAAAATATCTACCTGTTATAAATATATTATATTATGGATGTTCATACTCCGTTGTAAATAAGCTTCCTGAAGAAGTTTATCCATATGGGACTCCGCCGTAAATATGTTTATCTATTTAGTACTCTATTGAAAATAAGCTTCTTGAAGAAACTTATCACTTCAGTACCTGGTTACGAATAAATATTACCCTAGGTAGAAGATTATCCATACTGGGTATAATAAGCTTATCCTTTCAGTATCCGGTTATGGATAAATATTACTCTCGGTTGAAGATTATCCATACTAGGTATAATAAGTTTATCCTTTCTGTATCCGATTATGGATAAATATTACTCTGTGTAGAAGATTATCCATATCGGGTATAATAAGCTTATCCTTTCAATATCCGGTTATGGATAAATATATCACGACCCGGATTTCCCACCATCGGGGTCATGATGGCGCCTACTAAATGGAAGCTAGGCAAGCCAAATATTAATTACATCTCCATTTATTACCAATTTCTTATTATTAAAAACATATAAATTACAGCGGAATAATCAAAATTAGTGGAAAACTTAGTCAAATATGATAAAGAAAACCCAAGCATGATATACTACCCAAGACTGGTGTCACAATACTCACGAACTTCTAAGAATAATACACATAATTGTCTGAAAGAAAATACAAGCTGTTTATCTCGATTACATGAGATAATAGAATGAAAAACATAGATAGAAGAGACAACGGGTCCTGCGGACGCCTGCAAGGCTACCTCGTAGTCTCAGTAGTTGAAAAATCCACAAGTCTCTACTGCCGCTGCTGTCCGTAACCTGTATCTGCGCAAAAAGAGCGCAGAGTGTAGTATCAGCACAACCGACCCCATGTGTTGGTAAGTGCCTGGCCTATCCCAGCGAACTAGTGACAAGGCTAAGGCCAGTCACCCACCTAAACCTGTACAGTTGCAATATAGACATATACATACAATACATTTATAAGGAAATACTCTGCTCTGAAATAACAGTCAATAACTCACGATATCCAGAATAATCTAATCAACAGAATAAATCTTACTTTCATGTCTCAATTCCTCTCTCATTTCATGTCTCGTGGTAGGCGTACCACCCGCTCCCAACTATCACTGTAATCATATCTTGTGGTAGGCGTACCACCCGCTCCCAATTATCATAGTAATTATATCTTGTGGTAGGCGTACCACCCGCTCCCACATATATCAATAATTATATCTTGTGGTAGGCGTACCACCCGCTCCCAAATATATCAATAGGCTACCGCCGGCAACTATGGCCGATGCCAAGATTTAAGTCACTTTGTGGTCGGCGTACCACACGATCCCAATTCATAAATATATATATTACCGGCAATTAACCAATAATCTCTATATCAACAATATTTATAATTACCGGTTTTAAACCAATAATCTCTATATCAACAATATTTATAATTACCGGTTTTAAACCAATAATTGATAATAATTTCAATAATTTATCTTCATTACCGGCATAACACCAATAACTCTTAATCAACAATTTATTCATAACTGAATTCATATTCCTACAAACTAGGATAGAACAAACACTTACCTCGAAAGTTTACGAACGATTCAATCCGTAGCAATGCCTTTTCCTTTCGAATTTGTCTCCAATCCACTCGTATCTATACACAATTGATTTAATATCATCAATTCTACTTAACAAACTAGTTCATATTGCTAAATATGATTTTTACAACATTCTGCCCGGAATAGTAAAAATCGACCCCGAGCCCACATAATCGAAACTCAAGTTTCGAACCAAAATAAGTTCACCCAATCTTCCATGAGTTCAAATATACAATTTGTTCTTAAGTTCGACTCCAAAACGAGGTCTAGATCGCAAATTCTTTGAAAACCCCTTACTATACTTAATTCTCAATTTTTTCTACCCATTTACACCTAATTAGGCTTAGGAATTCAAATAATATTGATGGAAAATGAAGAAAACGAGTTAAGAATCACTTACCCAAGAAGTTTGATGAAGAATCGCTCAAAAATCGTCCAAGGAGTTGTGGAGAAGAGAGTTGAACAGAAATGGGATTTTTATCCCGTTTCTGTTCTGTTTTGGGATTAAATTCACTGGGCAACGATTTTGTTCTACGCGATCGCGTGAACTGGGTCGCGATCGCGGAAGGCAAATATTCAACACTACGCGATCGCGTGGACAATGCTGCGATCGCGTAGAAGAATTTCGCTGGGGTGGCTCATTTGTACTACGCGATCGCGTGAAAAGGGTCGCGATCGCGTTGAAGGAGAACGGAAGGCTACGCGATCGCGTGCAGACGGCTGCGATCGCATTGAAGAAAGACAAAAAACTTCGCGATCGCGTGCAGACAGCTGCGATCGCGTTGAGTAATTTGACAAGGCAGGTGCGATCGCGTGTACAAGGCCGCGATCGCGTAGAGTAAAATGTCTGTGTAAAAATTGCAGAAAATCTGCCAGTTTTCTAAGTCCAAAAACACCCCGAACCACCTCCGAAACACTCCCGAGCCCTCGGGGCTCCAAACGAAATATGCACACTAACTCAAAAACATCATACGAACTTGCTCGCGCGATCAAATCGCTAAAATAACATCAAAATCAATGAATTGAGCTTTAAAACTCAAGAATTCTTTAAAATTTCATAATTTCCAAACTTTCCAATTTAAGGCCGAAACACGTCAAACGACGTCCGTTTTCAATCAAACTTTACAGGAAGCGCTTAACCAATATATATGACTTGTACCGGGCATCGGAACCAAAATACGAGCCCGATACCAGTACTTTTTAATCAAAATTCAGTTTCATTTTCCTTAAACATTTTCAGAAAACAGTTTAACAGAAAAATTCTTTCACCGGGGTTCTAGACCTCGGATTTCAATTCCGGGCATATGCCCAAGTTCCATATTTTACTACGGATTTTCTGAGAGAGTCAAATCACGGATCCGGGTCCGTTTACCAAAAATGTTGACCAAAGTCAACCATATCAATATTAATATCAAAATTCTTCAACTTTTTCACATATTTCACATATTTCAACATAAATATTTTCCAACTTTGTGCCCGGACTGTACACGCAAATCGAGGCGACTATAATTGAGGTTTTCAAGACCTCAAAAGCTCGGAATGATTAATAAAACAAGTGATGACCCCTTTGGGTCGTCACAAATTGACAATCATTATGCTCAATCCCAAAACTTCTACTCAATTAGTTAGAGTCTCGTGCTGATGACGTGTTATAAAACAATAAAAGAAGAAGAGTATTGCAGAGAAAAGTAAAGAGAAGAGAAGTGTTATTGATATTACGATGATTTACAATGGAATAGAACTCTCTATTTATAGGCAAACAATTACTTAGCCACCAAGTAATAAACCCTAGAATATCTCTATATATAGACATTACTCTATTTATAAGAAATTGGATGCACGGCTGATAAGCTAGGCGGCAAAGCTAATGTGTAAGCCACCCCTCCCACTCTGTCTAGAATCTCAAATGGACCAATATACCTAGGGCTGAGCTTGCCTTCTTCCCGAACCTCATCACGCCCTTCATAGGCGACACTCGGAGCAATACTCGTTCACCAACCATGAAATCTACATCTCGAACCTTACGATCCGCATAAGTCTTCTGTCTGGACTGAGCTGAACGCAATCTCTCCTGAATAATTTTGACCTTATCCAGGGCCTCCTGAACTAAGTCTGTACCCAACAACCGAGCCTCTCCCGGTTCAAACCATCCAACTGGTGATCGACATCGCCTACCATACAACGCCTCATACGGAGCCATCTGGATGCTAGATTGGTAGCTGTTATTGTAGGCGAACTCTGCTAATGGCAGAAACTGGTCCCACGAGCCTCCGAAATCAATGACGCATGCTCGAAGCATATTCTCTAGAATCTGAATAGTCCTCTAGGACTGACCATCCTTCTGAGGATGAAAATCTGTACTGAGCTGAACCTGGGTGCCTAACTCCTGCTGGATCGCTCTCCGGAACCGCGAGGTAAACTGTGTACCCCGATTAGAGATAATAGATACTGGCACTCCATGGAGACGAACAATCTCCCTAATGTAAACCTCCGCTAACCTCTCCAACGAGTAGGAGACAAATACTGGAATAAAGTGTGCTGACTTGGTCAGCCTATCCACAATAACCCAAATAGCATCAAATTTCCTCCGAGTCAAAGGAAGTCCTGTAATAAAGTCCATAGTGATCCGCTCCCATTTCCACTCGGGAATTTCAATCCTCTGGAATACACCACCAGGTCTCTGGTGCTCATATTTCACCTGCCGACAATTTAGACACCGAGCGACATACGCAACGATATCTTTCTTCATTCTGCGCCACCAATAGTGCTGCCGTAAGTCCTGGTACATCTTCGCGGAGCCTGGGTGAATAGAATACCGTGAACTGTGGGCCTCCGCTAAGATTAACTCTCGAATCCCTTCGACATTGGGCACACAAACTCGACCATGCAATTTCAATACCCCATCATCATCTAGATTTACCTGTGTGGCACCTCCCCACTGTATTGTATCTCTCAACTCACGCAAATGAGGATCATCAAATTGCCTCTCACGGATACGCTCAAATAAGGAAGAACGAGCGACCGTGCAGGCTAACACCCTGCTAGGCTCAGAAATGTCTAATCTCACGAACCGGTTAGCTAAGGCCCGGACATCTATAGCTAATGGTCTCTGACTGACCGGAATATATGCAAGACTACCCATGCTGGTAGACTTTCTACTCAATGCATCGGCCACCACATTGGCCTTACATGGGTGATATAAAATAGTAACATCATAGTCTTTTAGCAACTCTAGCCACCTTCTCTGCCTCATATTCAACTCTTTCTGCTTAAACAAATACGAAGACTCTTATGATCGGTGTATACTTCACATGCTACACCATATAAATAATGCCTCCGGATCTTCAATGCGTGAATAATCGCCGCCAATTCTAGATCATGCACTAGATAGTTCTTCTCATGAATCTTCAACTGCCTCGAAGCATAGGCAATAACCTTGCCATCCTGCATTAACACTGCACCAAGCCCAATACGGGAAGCATCACAATAAACAGTATAAGGTCCCGTACCTGTGGGTAAAACCAATATCGGTGCTGTGGTCAAGGTTGTCTTGAGCTTTTGAAAGCTCGCCTCACATTCATCGGACCATTCAAATTGAACACCCTTCTGGGTCAATCTGGTCGGTGGGGTTGCAATAGACGAAAATCCTTCTACGAATCGGCGATAATAGCCCGCTAACCCCAAGAAACTCCGAATATATGTGGCTGATGTTGGTCTAGGCCAGTTCTTGACTGCCTCAATTTTCTTCGGATCAACCTGAATACCTGCTGCCGTCGCAATATGACCCAGGAATGCAACTGAACTTAGCCAAAATTCACACTTTGAAAATTTTGCATATAGTTGGCTATCTCTCAGAGTCTGCAAGGCCACTCTGAGATGTTGCGCATGCTCCTCACGACTGCGGGAATATATTAATATGTCATCAATGAAGACTATTACAAACAAGTCTAAATAAGGCCGGAACACCCGATTCATTAATTCCATAAAAGCTGCTGGAGCATTTGTCAACCCAAAAGACATGACCGGAAATTCATAATGTCCATACCGAGTGCGGAACGCTGTCTTAGGGACATCAGATGCCCTAATCTTCAGCTGATGATAGCCGGATCTCAAATCTATCTTTGAAAATACCTTGGCACCCTGAAGCTGGTCAAATAAATCATCAATTCGCGGAAGTGGATATTTATTTTTGATAGTCGCCTTGTTTAACTGTCGATAGTCAATGCACATTCTCATCGAACCATCTTTCTTCTTTACAAATAATACAGGTGCACCCCACGGCGAAACACTGGGTCTAATGAAACCCTTTTCAAGTAAATCCTGCAACTGTTCCTTCAATTCTTTTAACTCTGGCGGAGCCATACGGTATGGGGGAATGGAAATGGGTTGAGTGCCTGGAGCCAAATCAATGCAAAAATCAATGTCCCTATCGGGCGGCATACCTGGCAAGTCTGAAGGAAATACTTCAGGAAATTCGCGAACCACAGGCACAGAGTCAATAGAAGGAACCTCAGCACTAGAATCGCGGACATAGGCCAAATAAGCCAAGCATCCCTTTCCAACCATACGCCGAGCTTTAACATAAGAAATAACATTACGGCTAGTATGACCTGAAATTCCTTTCCACTCTATACGAGGCGAATTCGGCAGGGCTAAAGTCACAGTCTTGGCATGGCAATCTAAAATAGCATGATACGGAGATAGCCAGTCCATGCCTAGTATAATATCAAAGTCCACCATATTTAGGAGTAATAAATTAGCACGGGTCTCGAGACCCTCAATTACTATAATACATGACCGATGAACTCGATCGACCACAATAGAGTCGCCTACTGGTGTAGACACATGAACAGGAACACTCAGTGGATCACTGGGCTGAACCAAGTATGGTGCAAAATAGGAAGACACGTACGAATATGTAGACCCGGGGAAAAACTCCCTTGCGCCATCGCGGGTAAGCGAAAAAAGGAGGTGTGACAGTAATACAGCATCAGAAGACCCAGCCTCTGGCCGGGCTGGCAAAGCATAAAATTGAGGCTGGGTCCTACCTCCCTGAACTGCATCTCTAGGACGATTAACCACCCGGCTGTTCTCTACCTCTGTCGGTCCGAGCTCCAACTCAATGGTCCCTACCTCAACCTCTATGATCCCTGCCTCTGCCTCTAGCTGGTTGGGTGGGTTGGGCTTCACCTACTGCCTATATCATGGCACGAGAACCCTGCTGGTGAGATCTGTCAGAAGCTCGAGGGCAATACCTTGCAATGTGCCTAAGATCACCGCACGTAAAACAAGCCCTCGGCTGCTGAAAATGGCGAAGTGGTGGTGCACTGATAGGCTGCCGATCAGAGTAGCGTGGCTGAGAATTACGATCACCTGAAGCATCATGAGAAACCTGAAGAGCTGACTGATAAGGCCTAGGAGGATGGCCTCTATCATAAAAATCTCTATCTCCGGACGAGGTACCACTGAATCTACCCGAATTACGAGATCTCTTATCTGATCCATGTCTCGCTCCCTGTGACAGAGCCATCTCGATCCGGCGGGCTGCATTAGCTGCCTCATGAAAAGTGATTTCAGTTCCTGCCCCCATAGCCATCTGTAGTCGAATTGGCTGATTCAAGCCATCGATAAACCTCCTCACCCTCTCCCGATCGGTGGGAAGTATGATAATAGCATGACGAGCCAGGTCCACGAACCTAGTCTCGTACTGCGTGAAAGACATAGAACCCTGATGAAGACGCTTAAATTGTCTGCGCATAACCTCCCGCTGAGTTGCTGGAAGGAACTTCTCCAAGAATAATTCTGCAATTTGCTCCCAAGTCAAAGATGACGATCCCGCTGGCCTGGATAGGCAATAATCTCTCCACCAAGTCTTGGCGGAACCAGATAACCGAAAAGTAGCAAAGTCCACACCATTAGTCTTCACAATACCCATAGTACGGAGAACTTCGTGGCAGCTGTATAGGAAATCCTGTGGATTCTCTGAAGGAGTGCCACTGAATGTGGTAGTGAACAGCTTGGTAAACCTGTCCAACCTCCATAACGCGTCAGCAGACATGGCTGCACCATCATTAGACGGCGTCACAATAATAGGCTGAACTGCCTCAACTGGCTGAATCA
>JASVEL010006561.1:0-109900 GCA_032618575.1 Nicotiana noctiflora | reverse complement strand
TATATATATTTCTATGTGTATCGCCTCATATTTTACTTTTGTTTCGTGAATTTGGAATGCTAAATGCTATGATTTATACTAATTTGAAGTGTTTTGCTTGTAGGAATGATTCGGGAGAAATTGGGGGCGAAATGTGCAAGATTTGAGCTAAAATGAACAAAACCAGAAAAAAATGCCATTTGGGCGCCACAGGCAGTGCCTGGCGCCGTGTGGCGCTGAAGACAGTGTTGGCAAATTGGGCAGCACCTTGGTGGGCGCCTGGCACCGGGCTGGGCGCCGTTGATGTGGATTTGATCCTATTTTTCCAGGATACCGTTTATTTGGCCCTAGACATCCAATACGTATAAAAGGAATACTAAGCCTATTTTTGGGAGGAAGACGCCATGTTAGAGGGATCGAACATACTTTGAAGGAGAATTCACGTGGGAGAACGCACACCACACTTGGAGGAGGCTTGTAACTAATGTTTTTCTTTCTCTTCTCTTCCTTTAATTTTATAGTTTATTAGTTCTAGAGTTTTGGTTGCTACATGAATGTTGTAGTTTGAAGCTTTGATTGTTCTTATAATGTTATCATATTAGTTTATTTATTCAATCTTGCGCTTAATTACTTAATTGTTTGATCACCAATTGAATACTATCTACGAATCTAGGATTGAATTCAGGAGAGGGAATTCTAGATTGCATATAAGATTGAGTAGAGCAAGATCTTAACTCTTAGGGGGAACGAATTTGCGGCTAGGATAGGAATATACCTAATCGCCTTGCTTGGTTATTATACGGGATTTATAAATGCGTTCTTGTTAATTCTAATTCCATAGGAATATAGGGGTTAGGTTAGCTTGAATATGTGAGTTGTACTTCGGGAGAAGGCTATGAGCAATATTAACCCCATCAATCAATAAACTAGATAAATTAATTAGACAATTTAGCTAAAAAAACTCAACGGGATTGTTAACTAACCCATAACTCTAGAATAATCACTCACATTGCATTCGTCTCTATAATTCGCCAACATATTTTTTTTAATCTCTTAATTTGTTATTTTAGATTAATTTTAGTTAAATATTCATATTAGGATTCACTTGAATAGATTAATTGTTTGGTCAAATTTTGTTGATAGTTAAGCACAAGTCCTTGTGGATACGATATCTGGACTTATAATTTTATATTAATTGTCGACCATGTATACTTGCGTGTGCGTTTGGAAGCAACAACGATTGCAAAAGAACTTTGGGACGAGCTTATGCGCAAAAGGCGTTGGGCGCATATCAGGCGTACATCTGGGGCATTGAGGTGGAAGGATCAAAATTTATTATTTTTATTTTATTCTTTCATACAAACATATTGTTTAATTATATTATACGTTTGTTTAAAATGTTCTATAATATTGATATGGGTACACGCAAAAGCGCGTATCATAAAACTAGTTCAACTAAATATATATCCGAGACAAAGATAATGAATGTGTCACCGCCGGATCCCGTTGCCTAAATTTAGCTCTGAAATTTAAAGAAAAGGCGAAAGAATAATTTTAACTTTATTTACGGGAAAACATTTTTTTTTCATAAAGAATTAAATACTACATTCTTTTTATAAATCCGGCCACTAATTGGTAATTTGATATGCTTTCTGTTAGCTTAACCAGCTATTAAAAAGCATTCTTTTATAAACTAACATAATGTTTGGAGAAATTGTAAAAGTGATTATCCATTGCCATATCCATCATTGCACAATTGAATACCTGTGAAGAAAGTGTTACAGCAAGTCCATGTTGAAAGGGTGAAGAATATTCTTGTACAAACAAATGAAATGTACAGCAGAACAAATAAAGATTTACAACTTCAGATATACCAATTAACAACCATAATAAATAAGCTCTTAAACAATGGGGTTAGTGCATTTTTATGCATTATGGCTTCTGTTTAGCCTAAATGAACATTAGAATGATTGCAAAAAATTGTACTAAGAATCAGGATAACCGAGCTGTGTTGGTCTGAAATCACGCTGTTCTAGCCTGCCTTTTGTCTCAGAGGTATGAATTTCTGGTAGCAGGGCACGCATCTACAGCCTCAAAATCTTGAATCCAAGTATCTCAGCTCGAGTTAAATTTCTTACAAAGTAAAAAATCTTGAAGTTTTGGTCACTCTGCGGCTGAATTTGCTATAGAATGCATGTCTAGTTCAAGTCATTCTTCATCGGATCTACTAGGAGATTCTCTTCTAATCATTTGTATGAGGTCTTGAACAACTTCTGACATTGGTGGCCGGAATTCTTGGTCAGCCTGCAACAAAATATCAAAGATACTTAATTAAAGCTATATGTGAAGGCAAAGCAAAGATAGTTAATTAAAGCTATATGTGAAGGCAAAGCCTAAACAACAGCTAAATCTTAGTCATCCTTGGAAGGCAAAGGTAATTTATCTGCTACATCTATAAGCTTTAATTTGATGAATGTGATAAATCCTTAGTTGATTCGGACTTTTCAAGTGTTGCTTGCTTCTACTACAAAAAACCCACACTCTTCACCGGGTCGCAAAGAGACTTTGAGACACCTGGGCCAGAAAATGATTTCAAAACATCAATCTTTTTAGAAAGATGGGAAGTTTCCGCTTATTGTCCTTGCAACTTTAACTATGCCTAAAAACTGGTACACTCATACTTACAGATTCACAGAAGTCCTTAAACCGGTACACACTTCAAATTCTACTGATTAATAGAGACAAAAGCGAACTGCGTAAATCTACAACTCCTATTTTGACGTAGTACAGTCCCTTTTTTTCCAGGGATAAGAAATTAACGATTTTACATGTTACAACTTTCCTTGTTTGTACCCAAAGTTTGATGAAGGAATGAAATAGTTGAGATTAGGATAAATTACTTGCTTGTAAAAAATGAATTTATGTGTAAATACTTGTATAAATATTGAGAGAAAGGACAGCCTGGTTATGTAACCCATTCAGAGATCAACTGATGCCCAGAAGTAAGCGGACTGGTTTTAGTGGTCAGAGAAAGAACAAAAAGAACTCACCTGAACACAGCGGGATATTATGTCAGCAAAATGTGATAATGACTTAAGTGGGTACTTTCCCTTGAGGGAAGGATCAACCATCCTCGTCAAGGCATCAATATCATGTAGCTGAGGGATTGCCCATCTGACCAAGAATTGCTCTCCCCGACTTCGAGTTCTGAATATGGAATATACGTAATGAATAGCTGAGAGAAAAAGATGCAACAAAATTTACTCATTGGGGTGCAAATGGCTTTACCGGTCATATGACATTCTGCCTGTTAAGAGTTCCAGCATCACCACGCCAAAACTGTAAACATCACTCATAGAAGTGTAAATCCCTGATTCAAATTCCGGGGCACCATAGCCGTAGGTCGTAAGAAGTTGTCCTGACAACTGAAAATAAGTACAACATCATTTTTACTATTTTCAAATTCTTTAAGGACATAATGCATTAAAAAAAAGGCAAGGTTTCAGAATCAACTATTTCTAAACAATGATTTCATCCATTTAAATTAGTCATGGTTCTTACTGCTCTACTCAACGTCTTATTTAGAAGCACTTTAATTATCACTACACTCCTTTCTTAACTGTATATTCAGCACACATCTTCACTTCCAGCATAAACCTGGTATTTAATTTCCCCAAGGCAAATGTTCCAATTTGTTCCAAACTTGTAATACAGAATTAATATTAGGATGGGAAAGTTACCTGACTCACAGCACCTGATGATATCAGTGAAGCTAAACCACAATCAGAGACATGCACAGCCAAATCATCATCAAGGAGAAGATTGAGAGACTTGAAGTTTCTGTGAATAATAGGTGGCTCACAGACCTCATGGAGATACCTTCATTGCACAAAGAGAACAAATAGTTAATACATCAGACTCAACATTTGCTCTAACGCACTTGTCAAGCAAATTTAAGATAAGACCACCTAGCAATCCACTCCCTAATACTTTATAGGGGGTGATGGTGTTTTCTTACAATCATCGTGTTCAACCTCCCTTGCATGAACACATGCAGTGGAGGAAGGAAATGTAGTATACAGCGACATGTGCAAAGTTTAACATATAATTATAACTACCATCTCCAACCATTATTATATTGTTTCCTGTCATGTATTATGTACAAGGCAAGAAAGTTCAGGACTATAATTAGGTAGTGATTTGACCTTTTTGCAATGTTCTACTGCTAAGTTACAATTTAGTGCTGTTTGCAGAAACTTTTTATAGATCACTACCAAAAGAATCTTCACCACCAGATTTATATATATATATATATATATATATATATATATATATATATATATATATATATATATATATATATATATATATATATATATATATATACTCGCACACTTGCATGTGTAGCTATGTGTGTGTGTGTGTACATACATATGTGCAGGTGCCAATAACAATTTGACTTACTCCAAGGCTCTTGCAGCTCCAAGAGCCATCCTGATCCGGGTATCCCATGAAAGTAGTTTCTTGAACTCATCATCAGAGTGCAGTGCATCTTGTAGTGTTCCACTACCGCAATACTCATAAACCAGAAGCCTTTGACCATGCTCCGCACAATAGCCCATCAACTCGACAACGTTAGCATGACGAATTCCGTCAATCAAGTTTACTAGGTCAAGAAACTCATCATCCTTCTGTTGATTGGAAACTCTTCTGTCCAGCTTCTTGACTGCAAGTAACTGTGGAAGCATTCAGATGGTTAAGAGTCAGATGTAAAATATTGCAACCACCAAATGATTCAATTTAATGTCAGCAGTGGGATGGATAATGAGATTTTGCGTGCCAGAGAAATGCATGTATGTTACAACTAACTTATGTAGAAAATCAAAACAACTGTTGTATATTCTGATTATAAGATAGTTTCTTATAAGATAGCTTTTTGCCTAGTGTATTTATTTAGTTGGGCTTATCTAGCCCCGGTAGATTCTCCCGATAGCTATCTGAACTTTGTTAGCTCCCTAGTACTAAGCTGATTTTTTTTTTGCCTTCTTGTATTGGAGCTAGCAATTTTCATTTCTTTTGTAACTATTTTGCATCTTCTTGATGCCATCAATAAAGCCAATTACTTCATCAAAAAAAAGATAGTTTCTTGGTAGAAAAAGATGCATCTGTATTTGACAGATCCTGTAATACAGCAAAGGACAAAACTAGGGATACCAACTTAGATGACAAGCTTATACAGGTAGCATGCTGATTTTCACTTTCAATCTGATCAACTATGTTGGCTAGTGGAATAAAATACCACTTACAGATTAATTTACAACCGAGAAAAGGAATAGGACTATAAAGAACCACGAAACGTCCTAAAGGAAATTTATGTAACAAGAAAAACCTGATGCAGCAATTGTAGTCATTTCACTTTCACCAGAATTTATAAAATACTATTTACCCTTACAGATATGAGATCTGGATTTCCACCAGCAAACCATTTTTGCACATAATTTGATCAGTCTGACAGTAATTCTTAATCAATAAAGCACTTATATACAAGAGCAGCCCACGTTATGCAACTACAGATTAAGAAGCTTCTTTAATGCTAGCAAAAGACCAGTCAAAAAGATCCCCAAAAAAGCAAGTTGAGAAGAGAAAAACTATCTAGGTTCTGGATAATCTAGCAGGGATAGAATAACACAGTTAATAATTTCGGGTATCTAATTATATTGATTTCAACCATAGCTTATACCTTTCCATTTGGAAGCTCTGCCCTGTAAACAGTTCCCAGCATTCCTGATCCTATCAGATTATCTTGAGAAAAGCTGTTGGTGTACTGCTGAAGAGATGCGATTGTGTAAGATCTCACAGAAGTTAGTGGAAGTGGCCTGGTTGGAAACTTCATGGCATTATCTTCAGCAGGAGAAATTGGCTTCACAAGAACTCTCTCTTGTGCAGGGGGTGGCGGTGGCGGTGGAGGAGGTGGAGGAGGGGGTGGTGGCGGCGCCAACAGATCAATATCAATTCTGCTTAGGTTTATCGCACCAGTATCCTTTTTTGGCACTGCACTCATGCTTTGTACATTTACCTCCTGCTCATGCTCTGGCATGGGAGCACGAGCCGGTCTTCTTGGTTGTTGCTCTTCCTTTGGCCTTACTAGAGGAGGAGCTGTTAAACACATATGAAGCCACTTATCATCAAAGACTGGAAAGTGGGGGTTTTTATATTCATAGGTTTTTAGTTCCAAATGTTTACAAATTTTCAGATTCATGAAATTTTTTGGAGGGCATTTCAGATGATGATAATAGAGAATTTGGAATATTTCACTAGGATTAGAAATTGACATAATTTGAAGACACATGGATAATCACTGTAGATTTAAATGCATGCTTAGATATAAAGTCCACAGATTCAAATAAAGCCTGAATCAAAGAGAAGTAGCTTTCACTGTAAGAACTAAGGAGAACAGTCAGACTAGGGAACGCTAGCAACAATACCTGGGATAAATAGTTAAGAGGTTTTAATAATTTGCAGTACCTTTCTCTACATCATGTCCAAGTTGGACCAATGAACCATTATCTCTACGATTCTCCCTGGGCCCCACAAAAGGAGCTACTTCATGGCGTCTGGACCAATTACTCTCTTGCCTATCCTTAAGGCATCTTGGCAGGAAGAGCAGGATTGCTATAACCAATATTATAAATGACAAAACTGCTACAATGGAAATCCAGACTACCCTTTTAATGGACTTTTTGCTTCCTTTTGAGCTGGATTCTGCAGTTGGTGTTGGTCCATCAGCCTGTTTTCCAGGTTTTCTTCCAGAAGTTGGTGGTGTCTGCGCCGGAGTTGGAGGCTTAAAAAAGGGTGGTGCTAGTCCTGCTGGAGGGGGTGCTGCTAAAGAAGTGGGTGGAGGCAAAGGAGCAGTACTACTGTTGAAAGGATTTCCATCGTTTCTGCATGACAAGAACAAAAGGACAGCATTAGCCATCTGTTCATAATCAAGGTCAATCAAAATATATAGTATAAGACAAGGAGTAAAAGATGAAACAACTGATACATCACCCTTGCATGGATCAATATGTATCCTTACTAATATCTTTCAATAAATCAAATTTCCAGACAAACAAATCTAAACAACAATAGAATATAAAATTCAGATCTGTGTTCAAACATTGGGTAAAGTTTAGCCTGCAATCATATGAATATATATACCAAAAAGCGACCATCATCCAGCTTGACAGAACTATTTAATTTATGAAATATATATCTTTTTCTTCTTTTTTTGACAGATATGAAACATCATACCGTGGGTGTTATATGGTTTTGGGTGCACGCTACACTCCTTTAGCCCATAAATGTCACATCTTTCCAATTTATTGTGTGGGTGCTTTTTTATCCAACTGTTAAGAATTTGAGCAGCATACCATTAAGAATATTCTTTTCCAGGTGATGGTGCTTATGATGTCGAAATTTGGCTGCTTTGCCTCATGCAATTTGAAATTATTCTTATGTTTAGTCATCAAGCTGTCGTTTATGCTGTGAGCGCACAAGCATTTCTGATCCAAATCAGCGTCATAAACCGTAAACATAATCTGGATTTGCAATGTAAAAATACTTTTCGAAATGTCACATCCCCGGTAAGTTAATTCTGTTGTGCATTTGCTAAGCGAATTTAAGTTGAAGCCTACAACTCCTAGTATTTAGTGTCACTAGAAAGTTCATAATTTGTTGTAGTTGGCCAACAAGTTAATTCCCCAAAGCTAATTATGAAAAAATAAAAGCTCATGAACTGTTATATTTGTAATGTTATTTTCCATAAGTTTCCACCCCTCAATGACAGTCGTATATATCCTCTTCACCTATCAATAAAATGAAAAACTAAAATGTACATAGTATCAGACACATCCAAAAAACTTCAGTCTTCATCATCAACATGCTCTAAAATACCAAGTGACAAGGGGTGGCAAACGGGTGGGTTGAGTTGAAAAGGAATCATGAAAAAACGGTTAATACGGATAGAACCTGGGTTAACTCGTAGATAATATGGATATCCATGGCTTATAGAATATGATCACTTTTGAGAGAATTCTAGTCTCCTCTCAATTTGAGTTTTTACAAATACAAAAGTTAAACTCATTAGTTACCAATTGGTTATCCATTTTCTAAGTGGATAATTTGGTTCTTATCCATATTTGATCTGTTTTTTAAAAGTTCAATATCGAACCCATTTTTAATGGATAATATGGATGTAACTGTTTTTTTTTTATTATCTATTTTGCCACCACTACAATTAATGAGACTTAAAGAATAAAGGACTCCACAGAACTGAAGTCCCTTTGCTTATCCCATGATAAAACCCATTTGCTGTAATTTTCTGTGTCAAAAGAAGAAGAACAATTTTGAAAATAGTGTTCTTCAAATTGAATAGCTTCATTTTCTAAAATGTTTTTGTTGAATAAGGTGCAGCTAACATACAGGCTAGCATACTACACACCTTTCATAATATCTTGCTTGTTACTAAAGAATGTTGTAGTTCAGAACAAGGCTTTTCTAGCTTATAGACATTTAACAAGGTCCTGCATTCACAAACTTGCATGCACACACACAAACACAAACACAGAACTTTTCTAGGAACATAAAACGTTTAAACGGATAGGTTCAGAAATTGAGAATTTGCTGACAGATTGCATTTGGTATTGACAACCAACAAACTTAGCGTGTTACACAGAAGCCATTCTGAAATTTTCCCTCAACCGTACTTAATGAGATGATGAAGCCTATTGAAGTCTTATCAGGAAATGCTCTCCTCTTTTGTGAAGTCCGATAATCATCAGTATGTTCCTATAAGTTTATTGTGGTCTGAAATGGGTAGCAAATATGAAGCTGAGTACAGATGATACATGTGCTTCAGCTTTAGAAGTGGTGAGTGTAAACTGTAAGGTTGTTTATGTTAATGATTGTATTCCTTCAGCTCTTATCTTCCTTAATTGTCCATGAATAACTAGCTGATCAAGGTTGTTAGCGACAACGTTCCTCAGAATTGAGAAAGAGCGTATCAACAAAATATAAAGAGCAGCTTGTCATGTAATAATTGAGCTTCAACATGGACTGTGTCCCAATAATTTCTGAATATGTGTTTAGAAGATTGCTTTAAACAAAGAGGCACAAGAATGTAATAGGCGGCCAAGAGTATATTGTAGCTTACAAGCTGGAAGATAAAGAACAATATTAGAAGAAAACCCTTAGGGGTTCGCCTGACGGCAATAGACTTGAGCCTTGGGGTTTGTTCCCTTTCAAGGTCTCAAGTTCGAAACACACTGGGTGCAAACAATTTCTGAGGGCCATCGGACTGGGTAAAACCTGAATTAACCGTGGTACACTTGCGGGAAACTCTTTGCCGAGGGCCTTTGCACCCCAGGATTAGTCGGAGTTCTTAGAGACTCGGACACCCGATGCAAATAAAAAAAAATACAATATTAGAAGCAGAAGGTGAAATTTACTTACTTGAAATTTGGAATAGAAAACAACTTCGGAGGTATGGGCCCAGAAAACAGGTTGTTTTCCACATTCCTAGAGGTAAACAAAAGATAGGGAGATATTAGAAAGATGTTTATCATTCTAAGGACCTCAAAATAACATTTGAGTTAAATATAGTTAGGAAGAGTACAAATCTGCGAGGGGAAGATCTTGTAAAACGTCAAGAGTTCCAGAAAGTTGGTTATTCTGCAAACGTCTGGAGATCAAGAAATTAGCTATTTTTTTTATTGGTCATAATAACAAACCAAATCAACAAAGATGGAATTACTCACAGAGTGGTCAAGGAGGACAAGTTTCCTACTGATGAAGGCAAAGCTCCGCTTAGATTGTTACTTGACAAATCACTGTCAGAATACAAATAATCCACCCTGTTATAGACAATTTAAAACATTTACCGGAATATTGAAATGCTTTTGTTTCGGTGTCATACAGATTAACCAAAGCTGTAAGGCCTTGAAAGGAATCAGGAATTTCTCCACTCAGTTGATTTCCATTGAGAGACCTGAGAAAAAGAGAAGTATAACTGAGCAAAACCATGATTATGATAATGGGAAATCTAAATGAAAAGCTTTAAACTCACATTGCTGACAGCTGATTTAGGGAAGATAAAGAACTAGGGATACTTCCCATCAACTCATTATCTGAAAGAAAACTGCCAAAAGGGTAAAGACTATCAAATGGTTTGCTCAAAAAGTAAAGCTGTAAGAGTTCACACTTCTCTCTCTATTTCTCCCTCCAGGGAAATCAATACATACATATTCTGCAATGTAACTGGCAGACTGGATGGGAGGGTTCCGCCAATTTGATTGTTACTCAGATCTCTGCCACAAGATGTTGCCACAATTATTGACCGCACGTTACACAATAAAGGATACCTCTAAAAAGGAAACATTCACATAAATGGAGTATATGTTAAAAGGAGATATATCCATGGAGGGCGTACATCGTTTGAAGAGAAGAAAATCCTGCTAAGCTATCCCCTAGTTCACCTCCCAAGTTAGCAACATTCAATTTACTGCAAAGAACATGATTAGAAGGATTAACACATTATGACTTCCAAATATCCATGAAATGCTGCAGAAAATGAAAGGTAATTACATGGTTAATATATTTGTATCATTGCATACGACCCCTTGCCATTGTCCATCACACGGATCTCCACTGATGCCCCACCCAGGAAGGGAAGGCGATCCCATGGCAGCATGAAAAGCATTAATTGCAGCAACTAGACCAGGAGAAAAGGAAAATGTCAAAGTTAAAAATTCAAACTTAATAAAAAAAATTCAGACATCGATTCATGAACAAATAAGAAACTTCGGATGCGATCAATTGAAGAATGCTAACTTCAAACAAACCCAAAGTACAAAATTTACAGAAAGCAGGGTGGCAAATTAGTTGATATTTGGAATAAGCGCATCTGTAGAGTCCACAAAGTACAAAGTTTACAGAAAGCAGGGTGGCAAATTAGTTGATATTTGGAATAAGGGCATCTGTAGAGTCCACATATCGCCTGGGGAATCCATAGCCCCCCAAAACTTAGGTATTAGGAGTCAATACTTGATTTCCTCTTTTTTCCTTTGCTTCTCTTTTTTTCCCCTTCCTTTTCATCTAAATTAAATTAATGATAGCTTTCCATTGTAATATAATTGGTAACTGCGGCGTGCAAGTCTTTCAGGAAGCTAAGTGAAACATTCTTAAATTCATTCGTATAACTGACCATTTTTTAGTAAGCCTCAGCTCCTCCCCTGAATTAAGAACCCAATAGAGTTCAAGTTAATGTCTATCATAGCTTACCAAATCAGTCCCCCATAACCAGCATTGCGTAGAACATAAAATAAGCATTCTCTCCTTCTACATATATTTTGTGAGCAATCAAAATGGGCAAAACAGCTCAGAATTTAGTAAAAGTTTGTTCCTTACCATCTCCAGGGTCAGTTTCATGTGAAAGTTGAACAGCAAAAATTAACAGAAACCACACCAAGATCTCCAAATTCAAGCACCATACTACAGATCTCTTCCCACCCATTGATCCAAAGCTGTGACCTTTTTCTTTAATCTACCCTTTCTTTGGAAAAAGAGACTGCATAGCCAATACATAAAATAACTTCCAATCTGGAATAACAAGAAAAAAAAAACATCAGTATCTTAATCAAGCCCAAAAAATAAAGAACAAACAGAAGTACAACAACAAGAAGAACAACAAAGAGGAAAATGGGCATCCACAAAAGAAGTACACAAACAAATCTTGAAAAGAAATTAACTTTGAACAGTTGAAGAAGATAAAATAGAAGTACAATAACAAGAATAAAATACCCACCAAATAGTAAGTGAATTATGTGGAAATGATGAGAATGAAGCTGAGAAAAGGCTTTTACTCTGATAATTGAACAGAAAAACAAAAAAAGAACTACTAAAAACTACAGATGCAAGCAAGCATTGGATTTAACAGGGGCAAATAATCAAACACTTATTAGTTGTAAATCTAGAGAGAGAAAATTCTTTTACCTTTTGCAAATAGCTGAAAAAAAAAAAAAAGCTAAATGTGAAAAGTTGCAAAGAGAAAATACAGTAAAGAAAGACTTCACTTGTTTTCTTCCCACTCTTTTCTCTCTCTACAAAATGGACAATGTGTGTGACATTAGGACAGTTGAATTCTAACACATACATATCTGCATTTTAAAGTCCAATCGCGGATTCAACGCGTGGTTTTGTTTTTTACTTAAACTGACACGTGGAATCATTGTCGTTATGTGATTAACGGTCTATTAAGTTTGGTGCGTGATGTGTACGCGACTAATTGCGCGTGTGACGACATGGGTTGTTGATTAGCTTTTCTTAACTTAAGTGTAGTTAAAATCGGAGTTTTTACCGTAAATTGTGAGTAGTATATAGCCGCCAATTTTGGGAAAGGGACTGAGAAAACGAAAGAAAATATAGGAAAAACAAATAGAAATAGCAATAGGCTGGCGACCTATATGATTTTCTGTGCTGGCAGCTTTACAATTATTTTCTCGATTTAAATTTATTATTTTTTGTTTGTTTTATTAGATCAAATTGTAGGATCCAGAATTCCATGGTTTCATTTTAATTAGTATGTGATATTTAAGTCTTATACTTCTCTACCAAAAAATGGTCCAGGAGATATATTTTATTGCTTTTTTCATTAATACGGAAAACTACTAATGAATTTCTAATTTGTCTTTATGATTTTGTAATTTTCTAATTAATCTTAAGTTCTGAAATTTGTTTAATGTATGTAAGATTGTAAGTAGGCTATGTTGAATGTTGAAAAGGATGTCGGTAGAACTTCAGAAAAGCTCACATGGCTGCCACCGTAATTTAGGCATCTCTATTTTGACATTTTATGTCGCTGCACCAATTACTGTGAGTTGCTCCAACGACGAGTAGTAATAATTTTTTAATTAAAGGTTTCAAGTTCTAAACTTAGTATTAGATCGAATTTGTTAGAAAGCGTGTCCAAACCAATATTAATAGTGAAAAACAAAAACAAAATTCTAATCTTATTGAAGGTCTTCTTATTCTATTCTTCCCTCAGTATTATCATTTTGTAAGTGGTGAAATAAAAGCAATCTTTTGCAACCCCAAAAAGAAAAAAACTAATTAATTTTGGCTCCATTATAGGATGAGAATTTTGTGCATAATAAACAAAGGATCATGTCTTACAAGAGGTTAACCAATTGTTTCTTTTGTTATATATATAATAAATAATACTAATAGATATTACTATTAGTATTATTATCCATACTTATCCTTTTTGCCGAATCTATTATTTACACTTTTTATATCAAAGCATCTTAGAATTGCATTTCCTAATTTTAAGCCTCCACTTTTCACTTTACTTTACCTTTTAGACCCAAGAATAATCCTTTATTCCATATAAAACTATGAAGTTCAAGAATCTGATAACTTGGTGGGCTATCTAGTTCTTTGTTTCTTGCAGATATGGAAAACAAACTTTAGTTAAAAGACAGTTAATAATTTGTTTACTATGCTTTGTACATAATTATTTAAAGGATAAATTTTTAATTTTCCCTTTAGTATACCAAAGTCATAAACTATCATTTATAATAAAAAGTAACTCAACTGGAACAGCAAAAGTTCTCTAAAGAGCGGGAATATTGTTTGACTCAAAAGCTATTGATTACTTTATAAGTTAGGGACAATCAAAAGTTATGAAGGGGTAAATCGTAACCAACTATAATAAATCCCGAAGATAGATCTACGATTTATGTGTTACAAATCCTGATAAGATTATAGCGAGATTATGTGGATTATCAATAAAAATCACTGGAGAGATTAGAAAATGAGTAAATAATAGAGAGAGGTTGATACAAAGAGAAAGAGATAGTCAGAAGTTGTATTATTAATAAATAACACCCGGTCTTACAATAAGGAAAACCCTTCTTTATATAGAAGAAGGGTTCCCTCGTCAAAACATAATTCATTTAAGGGCCGCTGACGTCCCAAAAATATAAAAGGACGGAGAGGACAGAGTGCCCGTGTGGGCGAGCTGACGTTACGCCTTCGTTGTTAAAGACGCACCCCTGATGCCATATGGGCATGAGAAAAAATATACATGGCATTTATCAGGCGTGCCCATGAAAGGAGGCATACTCGGCTTTCATTGATTATATCCGATTCGACCTCATACAAATAGTATTCGGTTGATATTTTTACTTTATATAATAGTTACGAAATAAAGACTAAATCAATGTCAAAATTTATTGTATAATCCATGTATTTGAAATTATGTACATTAAAATGAGCTTTTCGATATTTTAGTCAATGATAATTTTTCAAAATAAGTACAAGAATACTTTCCTTTAACTAGTGTCCAAATACAAAGAAATGCATATGGTTATAATCTTCTCAAAGTTGTTCGTTTTAAGTTCTTTTAATTAAATTTTTTATTGTAATCTCAAGAGGATAAGATAAGACTATGTGTTACTTGTGGCACTTGAATTCTTTGGTTGCAACTATGTTTTCTGGTTGGATAGATTGGAAAAAATGAATAAACAAAGTTGGCATGAATTTTTAAAAGCAATAATGAAGTATTGAAGTTAAATTTGCTGACTGGACTTCATTACTAAACACTCCCTCCTTCCGGCCTAAAATAAGTAATTTTTTAAATGTTTTCACATAAATTAAGTAATTTATATTTTAGCATTAATTAACAATATAATTGATCATATTAATATTTAATATCTCACATAAACACTCCTAACACATATTTCAACCCTATTTATTTCAAGGACAATGAAGAAAAAAATAATTAATTCATTCTTAAAATCTAAAAAAATTACTTATTTTGGATCACAAAAAAATAATCAAAAATTTACTTATTTTGGACCGAAGGAAGTACTAATAATGTTAAACTATTAAATTAAGAGGAAGTTTGGTTGGTCAATCAAGCAAATTGCTTAAGCGGCTATGCTTTTAAAACATTCTCAACTTTTTATTGTCTTTTTATGTTTCTTTTCTCAATCTAATCAAAACTTTTTGACGAAAAGGAATATAATAAATGATAATAAGAAAATTAAGTGAGTTAAGTATATCTATTTCTGAGCAGAATTAAGAGGGCGTTTGGATATAATTTTATCTAAAATTCCCAAAAAATAAACTTTTTTCAAGTGAAAATTATATTTAAAAATTAGAGTTTTTTGTTTCGATATAAATATAATTTTAGCTTGTATTTTAAGTTTTGTGAGTGATCTGAGTTAAAATTTTAAAAATAATTTTTTGAAGTTTTTCAAATTTTTGATAAATTTCAAAATTAATCTTAAATAAAAATAAAAATTTTATGTCCAAACACTATTTTCAAAGAAATTCTTATATCCAAACGGGCTCTTAAAATCAAGTATCGACGTTCCATCTTCTTCTTCCAATTTTTTCCCTTTTATTATTATTCATGGAAAGTGGAGAAAAGGTAATCTTTTTCTCCTTGAACTAACCAAAATATATTAGTTAAAAAGAAACTTAGCCTTTAAGCCAGCAGTCAACATGATTCATATTCTAACGAGAATCAAATATCAAGAAAATAATTAAATCTCTCAGAGTTCTACCATTTCTAATTAAACCTATTTTATATTTTGTAAGAGGAAAAAGAAAGCTACTTTTGTAAAAGCTACTGTACTTAATTGTGGCTGTACCTGTACTAAACAAAAAAATAATTTGTTGTACCCTAATGAAAGGTACACCTGGAAACGGGATTGACCCCAAACTCAGAAAAAAACTTATTTAATTTTTTATTGATAGTATGGATTGCTTGGTCTCATTTAGATATGACAGCGATACGCCGGAAATCACCACACATCGACCGAGCAACGATCCCAAGTTTAAACCGGTGAAGCAAAAGAGGATTTTATTGACATCATACCATCCAACTGTAAATAGACAGGCCGAGTCCACAAACAAAATCACAATTCAAAACTTAAAGAAGATGTTGGATGATGCGAAGGGAAAATGGAGAGAAGTTCTACCCGAGGTCCTTTGGGCATATCGAACAATATCGAAGTCCAGCACGGGGCTACCCCCTTCTCTAGTTTATGGCTCTGAGGCCCTCATCCCTATCGAAGTCGGAGAGCCCAGCGCTAGGTTTCGGCACCCATCGAAAGAGTCAAATCACGAAGCTATGAATGCTAGCCTCAAAATATTAAGGGTGTGTTTGGTATAATGGAAAATATTTTCCGTGAAAAATATTTTTCAAGAAAATATTTTCTTAGAAAATAAGTAGTACTCTTATTCATTTTTCGGTGTTTGGTACGTAAATTAAGGAAAATGACTTCTCAAGAGTATTCATAAATAATTTAGATATAATAAACATGAAGCCAAAAACTTTCAAACTAACAACCTTTCTGGCCCACAAATTTCATAAACTTTCAAAACCGTGGAAAACCTTCCAAATACATAAACCACCGAACTCATAATTTTGAAACTTGTAAAACTTTGAGCCAACCAATAAATAATAAAATTAAAACTAAGAAAAATATTAAAATTTTTTTTGGGGGGAGGGGGGAAGGGGCTGGGGGCGGGCAGTAAAACAAAAAAAACAAAAATTTAAATAACAAAAAAAGGTTTAAAAAAATTTGTGGGGAGGAGAGGGGCAGGTGGGGTGGGGGCGTGTGGTGCGAAAAAATAAAAAAACAGAAATTTAAAATTACAAAAAAATAAAATGTAAGGTAAAAAAGTTATTATTTTTTTTGGGGTGGGGGTGGGGAGTGAGTGTAGTAGGGTAGGTGGAAACGAAAAAACTGAAATTTTTAAAAAAATTGAAGAGGGGGTGGGGTGGAGAAGTTGAGAAGGAGCTTCGGAAAATGTTTTCCCTTCTTTTGATAAGGAAAATATTTTCCTCCAATTGAAGAAAAATGAATTGATAAGGAAAATATTTTCCAAAACATTTAAGCCAACAAAATATGGGAAAATTAGAAAACATTTCCGAAAAATGTTTTCCTTCATACTAAATACACCTAAATGAAAAATGAGAAGCAGCCCTTGTTCGGATGGCCGCGAAAAGTAAAGGATCCAAATATACTACAATAGAAGGAACAATCTCCGACTCTTCGGAATAGGGGACTTAGTTCTACGAAAAGTTACCCTCAATACTCAAGACCCGAATGAATGAAAGCTAGGCCCGAATTGGGAAGGATCGTACCGAGTCCTCGGAGTTTTCGGCAAAAAATCTAACAAACTTACCATGATGGAAGGCAAACAACTGCCAAACAATTGGAATTTATCACTACTCCAACGATATTACTGCTAAGGTATGTCTTTATTTTTCTTGTTGATTTAAGTTTAAAACTAACTCATTGTAGATTTTCAATCAAAGCTATCGAAGACACCATTTTTGCACGAAGGCCTTCAATTTTAAAGCGTGCGTTGCATTCTTTGTCCTTTAGATCGGATTTTGTCCAAAATGGATTTTATCGGCGATGTTTTTAACGAGGCAGGAGAACTCCACAGTATCCAAGGCTTCTTTTCAATCAACCACGAATACCGGGGTGCATCACCCTCGAAGGTCATATTTTTTAGGAAAATACTTCACGCCTAAGAGGGTGTCGATAGGAAAATTTTGTAATGGGCCAAACAGTTAAATGAACCGTGCCCATATAGAATAGCCGAGTCCTGACGGTGGAACATGTATGCATGTATAAATTATTTGAAGAAGCATCCTATTTATATCAAAAACACTTTGTGTCTCAAATAAGTCTACTATTATACGAGCTCTACACTTACAGTCCTACGGGAAACGGCTCAAGGGCCAAGCACGAATATAACCCCGAGACACTCGAGGACTCCTATTGACAGTCAACAATTCGAGCCATAAAAAACTCGGACTCATAAGACCTCAAAGAGGCATCCCATAAAAACAAAGCCCAAGGTCAATACACTCGGGGACTAACTTTTAGAACAAGTTCGAAAAGTTATCGTGAAACAAGTCCAAGAGACACACTCAAAGGCTATGGCCATACTAAAGACTATGGTCATATAAAAGGCTACGGCCGAAATAATGCGGTTTGGAGACATCTGACTTTCGCCATAAATTAAAGGCCTTCAAACACTTTTAAAAAATAGTTAAATTACTCTACCCTCGGCAAAAGCAAAAGGGGCTTCGATAAATTCAACTCTCGAATAATCTAAAGGATTCAATAACATCAACCTTCAAAAAACCTCAAGAGATATTCGATTATATTTACACAAACAAACTATTAATAAGGTTACAATCCATCGAACCTCTGGAAAAAAAACCAATAAGCACAAAGAACAAATGCTAAGGCATGATTAAAATTTTCACTAAGTCTTTTAGCCGGAAAGAGGGAAAATTATATAGCCATCCAAGAGGCCGAATTGGCCCGATCTAAAAGAGCCTAAGGGCCGATCTAAAAAAGCATAAGGGTCGGAAGTGGCTTCCTCGTGAACCGCACCCTCAGAGGTCATATTTTCGAGAGACTCATCCTCTTGGGAACACCTTCCTCACCTTTCCTACCCTCGGAGCCACTCACAACATCTTCATCATCTGAAGAGATAAGAAACCCGTCAACAGTTTCCTACGCCTTTACTTCGGTTATCTCATCAGTGAGGTCGAACCCTCGGGCGTGGATTTCTTCGAGAGTCTTTCATCCGAGCATCCCACTTGGTCAATTTATTGCTTCGCTTTTCCCAGTTGGAGGCCTCTCTCAACTTCACTTGAACATCTGCGACATCTCTTATGTACATGGCAATGGTCTTATTAGTCGTGACCTTCATCTTCTCAAGTTCAACTTTAGATTGTGCATCTTCAGCCCAGTCTCCAGCAAGCTCTGCCTATAACTCCTTGATTTTCCTGTCCTGGACCAGACCTTTCACTTTAATGCCTCAGAGTTAAGTTTTGGCTGAGGTCAATTGGACAGTAACAGATTCCTTCTCAATAGCGAGCTGATCTATATTCTTTTTCCACCTATGGTAATCAGTTTTAACTTGATCAACCTCGGCCCCGAGCTACCCAATCATCTCCAACTTTTTTCACAGCCGAGATATCGAAGTATTAGCCTCCGAAGTAGGGCCAAGAAGACCATATTCTGATAATATCACAACTACAGGCTCATTTAGCTCGGCCTTATTTTTCTGAGCTTTGGCCAATTCAGCCTGAAGGTCTTTAAGCTCTTCTTTCTTTTGGTTATAGAGGAGTCTCAGGGCCTTCTCTTCACCTGAAACTGAGCTCAGCCTCACATTCGCTCAGCTCGGCCCTAAACTTGACGATGGCCTATACATGAAGTGAAAATATGTCAGTGAAAGGAAAGGAAAGGAAGAAAAATTACAGGAATAAAAGTTATTATATTACCTGAGAAAAGAGACGTTGAGCCTCTTCGAAGATGGTGGATGCATCATTAAGGTAGGTGGTATCCTCAATCCCAGCATGGAAATTATGGAAGGTATCTTCCTCGATGAACTTGCTTGGAACGGGCATACACAGAGCGTTAGCATCTTCGATTGCCTCCTCGGAATAAGATGATAAAGAAAAGGAGTGACTTATTGTCATGGCCTCGAGCTCTTCACTCTAGGCGTTCTGATTGGATTCGAGGGTTTTCGAACTCTCTCCTTTGGGTACATTTGTTGAAAGCTGAGGAACAATCTCAATCTCCGGGGATGCGGAGGCCTTGCCCAAATCCTTCTTTGGGTTTCCTTCACCACGGGATGAGGTCTCTAGTTTGGAGAGCTTGGCGGCCCTAATTGATTTCCTAGTTCGAAGCACTAATTCCCACTCTTCACCATCATCTTCCACATCATCCAGGGAGTCGTGGGCCAAAATTGCGTCCATTTGAGCAAATCTTTTCCATAACCTACGAGTAGGGGCTTTCTTGTCTTGAGATTTTTCAGGCTTCGATTGTCCTTCCCCAATTTCGAGACTGAAGACTTGGTCCTTTCTCCAGGCGGAGCTGACCTTATTTTGGATACATCTCTTATGCCTGCACAAGTGAATGTGAATAAGTTGATGCCCCAACAAATAAAAAAAAATCTGAAACTTGGGAAGAAAATTTACCATGATGTTTGGCCTCCCACTTGCCCCTCGTTAAATCACGCTATTTGTGCTCATCGTAGGAGGAGGTGGCAGCTAATTTTCAGACCCAATCCTCGAGGTTGGGGAATGCGTGAGGTACCCAGGCAGTGGATACAGAAAGGTTGAAGGCATTGTAAGACATGAAAGTTGAATATGAATAAATACTAGGAAGAAGAACTCCACTAACGATTAAACTTCCACCTCTGCAGGAACGACATTTTATCCCTAGGGATGAAATACGAAGTCCTTACTCTAACGAACCAGCTCATCCAACCTCGATCTTTGGTTTCATCATTACTGGCAAAGAAGGTTATCATTGTTTGACTTGGCACCTTAATAATCCCTCAAAATAGTTGGGGCCGATACAATTGAATCGGGTGGTTAAGGGTGAATTCCAATCCCTCGGCCTTTTCAAAAAAGTAGCGCAACATAATCACGATGCGCCAATAGGAGGGGTAAATTTGGCTGAGGGTGATTTCTTACATTTTGGAGAAGTCGATCACCACCGGATCAAGGGGGCATAGTGTGAAAGGGTAAGTGTAAACACTTAAAAACCCTTCCACATTGCTAAGCCAGCCTGACCAATCCATATCAACCACGGAGCTAGAAGCTCTCTTTAACCCATTTAAGCAAATTAATTCACGAAATAACAGCGATACATGTAACGAAAACGGGGAACCAAGTCCCATAATACATCAACTCCCATAGACCAAGGGTCAAGAGTCATGAGCCTCTACCGAACATGAGTGTATAAAGGTTTACAAGAATACCAAGTGCGGAAAGAAATGTCAATACAAAATCAAAAGACAGTAGGAAGGAATATCGGGTCCTGCGGACTCTGCAGCTACCTCGTATATCCCACAGATGTCGCCTCGCACAGCTACCGGATCACTGCTGAGAGGTACCTGGATCTGCACACAAGGTGCAGGGAGTAAAATGAGTACTGCCAGACTCAGTGGTAATAAACAAGGGTAAGACAACGCAGATAAGAAATCCGCAATAAAGCACTATGTAAAGCTATAATCGGCTACCCTGTCATAGAATCAATCTTCACTGTACCTGTTCCAACAAATACCAATAAATAGCATAACACCTAGCAGATGTAGCTAAATGCAATGCAATGCATGATATGACCGCTACGGCGCGTAGCCCGACTCCAATTTTGGGTACCCGTGCTCACCGTGGGGGTTCAGACTCCGGAGGGGCTCCTACAGCCCAAGCACATCTCATAGAGATATTCTCGCGGCGTGCAGTCCGATCCAACATATATCCTGCTGCGGCGTGCAGCCCGATCCACTACTAGTCAGCTAATATGCAGATACAGCCTCGCAAGCTCAAAAATAGTTTTTGAAAACTCTTTTATCATTTTTCAGTTGGAAAACAAGAATACCAAGTTCCACAGATTGGAATTAGCATAATAACAAAAATAGTTGCCGACTAGTAGTAAACTAGCATGTCTATATGATAAGACAATGACGACGATCCTCGCGGGATCCAATAACCGGCTCACGGCCCACATGTATACTCAACCACCCGAGAAGGGGTTCCCCGGCTCAAGAGTGGCCATTATCACAATATATATATATGCAACCATCCGAGAAGGAGGTTCGACGGCTCTATAATAGCCAATAATACAGTATCAACAGGTCGGACTAATATATAGTCTCCAGCTCATGATCGACCCCGCACTCTCAAGAGTGTGCGTGTCTCGCCGCTATACGGCGTCACAAAGTGGTATACCGGGGTTTCGAACCCGCCGGTCATCACCCACATCTATTACTCACCTCAATACGGCGCGACGACTACTCCGCAATGCCCTTGCCACGAGAATCAAGCTCCGCACGCGTAGAATCCGATCAAATACAGTAGAAACACAACAAATTAGGCCAATGGGATGACACCCAATCAATATAACTCAATTTACATCAAAATTCCCAAAGTTGTCAAAACCCGACTTTCGGTACGCTTGTCGAAAAATCACGAAAGTCACATATTCGGAACCCTCATCTCAATACGAGTCTAAGCATATCAATTTTACCAAATTCGGACTCCATTTGCCCATTCAAAACCTTGATTTTCTAAAGTTCAAGCCTAGGGCTAAATCCTCCATAAATTACCCCAAATTCCTCCATTTTCATGATATAATTGCATAATATTACCAATACTAATCATAGTTTAAGTCCATAGATGATTACCTGATGATTTCCCTTGAATTTCTCTTCAAAATCGCCCAAATCGCCTCTAAAGCCGAGACCCAAAATGTGTGAAATGTTCTGAAATTTTTCTAACTTCCGATACACTTACTTACAGCGATTTTCGCTTCTGCGGAATATTTTCCGCTCCTACGAGCCCGTATCCGCGACCAAAGGGTCGCTTCAGCGGTTCCAGGCCTAGCCGGCCATTTCCGCTTCTGCGAGCAAAGGGCCGCTTAAGCGGACCCGCTTCTGCGAAGAAGCTTCCGCTTCTGCGGACACATCCGCCTCTGCGCATCATTGACCGCTTCTGCGGTCTCGCCCAAACGGTAAAATGTCCGCTTCTGCGGACCATGCCCATTTTCTCCCCGTCCGCTTCTGCGATCACTGGCTCGCACCAGCGACCCCGCTTCAGCGGAATGGCTTCCGCTTCTACGTAACCAGCCGCTCCTGCGCACCTCGTCCGCTTCTGCGGACTCGCTCCTGCGTCCAAAATTCCGCAGGAGCGGAAACAACAGAAGCAGGATCCCAACCTGCAATTTTTCCACAATTTTCTCCCGTTTAACCATCCGAAAACACCCCGAGGCCCCCGGGACCTCATCCAAACATACCAACACATCTTAATACCTTATTCGAACTTGCTCCAATCCTCAAAACACGTCTAACAACATTAAAACCCATAATTCACATCGAATTCAAGCCTAAATTCCTTAAAACATTCCAAATTACACATTCAATCAAAAACCCGACCAAACGACGTCCGAATGACCTCAAATTTTGCAGGCACATCCAAAATCACCTAACGAAGCTACTGCAACTGTCGGAATTCCATTCCGACCCCCGGATCAAAATCTCACCTACCGTTCGGATTTCGTCAAAATTCAACCTTAGCCAATTCAAGCCTATTTCTACACCGGGCCTCCAAATTCAATTCCGATCGCTCCCCTAAGTCACAAATCACCTCCCGGAACTAACCGAATCATCAGAATCCGATTCCGAGCCCTCTAACCAAATAGTCAACTCCGGGTTGACTTTCCTTATTCAAGTTTCTTTCCCAAAGGCTATATGCCTCATTTTCAATCCAATTCACTCCTAACTCACCCGATAGACTTTAACATTGATATAAAATCATAAAACATGTATTTACAACATAACGGGGTGGTAATTCTCGTGACGACGGGCCGGGTCGTCACATTCTCCCCCTCTTAAGCAAACGCTCGTCCTCGAGCGGGTCAAGAAACATACCTGAAGTCTCAAACAAGTGAGGATATCTGCTCCGCATCTCCCGCTCGATCTCCCAAGTGGCCTCCTCCACGGGTCGACCTCTCCACCGAACCTTAACTGATGCAATCTCCTTAGACCTCAATTTTCTCACCTGACGTCCCAAAATGGCAATAGGCTCCCCATCATAGGATAGATCACCATCAAGTTGAATGGTACTGAAATCTAATACACGAGACGGATCTCCAATGTACTTCCGGAGCATAGATACATGGAATACTGGATGAACGCTGGATAAGCTGGGCGGCAAGGCCAACTCATATGCCACCTCTCCAACTCTCCTAAGTATCTCAAAAGGACCAATGTACCCGGGACTCAACTTTCCTTTCTTCCCAAACCTCATGACACCCTTCATAGGTGAAATCTTCAACAATACTCTGTCACCAACCATGAAAGACAACTCTCGAACTCTACGGTCCGCATAACTCTTCTGACGAGACTGTGCTGTACGAAGCCTCTCCTGGATCAACTTTGCTCTATCCAGAGCATCCTGGACTAACTCGGTCCCTATCAATCTAACCTCACCAGGCTCAAACCATCCCACGGGGGATCTACACCGCCTGCCATACAATGCCTTATACGGGGCCATCTGAATACTCGACTGATAACTATTGTTGTAGGCAAACTCGACAAGTGGTAGGAACTCATCCCACGAACCACCAAAATCAATCACACAAGCTCGCAACATATCTTCCAAGATCTGAATAGTGCGCTCAGACTGTCCGTCTGTCTGGGGGTGAAATGTTGTACTCAACTCAACCCGCGTACCCATCTCTCGCTGAAATGCTCTCCAAAACTGAGAAGTGAACTGAGTACCCCTGTCGGATATGATAGACACTGGGACTCCATGCAACCGAACAATCTCTCGAATAAAGATCGATGCCAACCGCTCCGATGAGTAGGTAGTACTAACTGGAATGAAGTGAGCTGACTTGGTCAGTCTATCCACAATCACCCATACCGAATCAAACTTCCTCGCCGTCCGAGGGAGTCCAGTAACAAAGTCCATAGTGATCCTCTCCCATTTCCACTCAGGAATAACAATGCGCTGAAATACACCACCGGGCCTCTGATGCTCGTACTTAACCCGCTGACAGTCGAGGCACCGTGCTACATGTCTAACAATGTCCATTTTCATCTTTCTCCACCAATAGTGCTGTTTCAAATCTTGATACATCTTCGCGGCTCCTGGATGGATAGAATACCGCGAGCTATGGGCCTCCTCCAGAATTAACTCACGAAGGCCATCAACATTGGGCACACATATCCGGCCCTGCATCCTCAATATGCCGTCACTATCAATGGTGACATCTCTAGCATCATCATGCTGAACTCTGTCCCTAAGGACAGCCAAATGTGGATCATCATACCGGCGCTCACGAATACGATCATATAGAGATGACCGAGATACAACACAAGCCAATACCCGGCTGGGCTCCGAAATATCTAACCTCACTAGCCGATTGGCTAGCACTTGAACATCATAAGCAAATGGCCTCTCCTAGGCTGGAATATATGCCAAGCTCCCCATACTGACCGCCTTCCGGCTCAAAGCATCGGCCACCACATTGGCCTTCCCCGGATGATATAATATAGTAATGTCATAATCCTTCAGCAACTCAAGCCATCTCCGTTGTCTCAAATTAAGGTCTTTCTGTTTGAACAAGTGCTGGAGACTACGATGGTCGGTATACACCTCACAAGACACACCGTACAAATAGTGCCTCCAAATCTTCAATGCATGAACAATGGCGGCTAGCTCCAAATCATGAACAGGATAGTTCTTCTCATGTGGCTTCAACTGCCGAGAAGCATAAGCAATTACCTTTCCTTCCTGCATCAACACACAACCTATCCCCACTCTCGAGGCATCACAATAAACGGTATATGAACCCGAAGTTGATGGCAATACTAACACTGGAGCTGTGGTCAAAGCTGTCTTGAGCTTCTGAAAGCTCTCCTCGCACTCATCCGACCACACGAATGGTGCACCCTTCCGGGTCAATTTAGTCAATGAAGAAGCAATGGATGAAAATCCCTGAACAAACCGACGATAATATCCCGCCAAACCAAGAAAACTCCTGATCTCTGTAGCTGAGGACGGTCTAGGCCAACTCTGCACCGCCTCTATCTTTTTCTGATCAACCTGAATACCATCACGAGACACCACATGTCCCAGGAAATGCTACGGACTCGAGCCAAAACTCGCACTTGGAGAATTTAGCATATAGCTTCTCCTCCCTCAATCTCTGCAACACAATACTCAAATGCTGAGCATGCTCCTCCCGACTACGGGAGTAGACTAGAATGTCATCAATGAACACAATCACAAATGAATCCAAATAAGGCCTGAACACACTGTTCATCAGATGCATAAATGCTGCTGGGGCGTTGGTCAACCCAAACGACATTACAAGGAACTCATAATGACCATATCGGGTCCTGAATGCAGTCTTCATAATATCCGAGTCCCCGATCTTCAGCTGATGATAGCCCGAACGAAGATCGATCTTAGAAAACACCCTCGCACCCTGTAACTGATCAAACAAATCATCTATGCGCGGTAGAGGGTACTTGTTCTTCACCGTCACTTTGTTCAATTGCCTATAATCAATACACATCCGCATGGAACCATCTTTCTTTTTAACAAATAATACCGGCGCACCCCACGGAGACACGCTAGGACGGATGAAACCCTTATCCAGAAGTTCTTGAAGCTGCTCTTTTAGTTCTTTCAACTCGGCCGGTGCCATTCGATAAGGAGGAATGGATATGGGCTGAGTGCCCGGCACCAAGTCAATGCCAAAATCAATATCCCTGTCCGGCGGCATGCCTGGCAGGTCTGAGGGGAATACATCTGGGAAGTCCCTCACAACAGGTACGGAATCAATGCTAGGAGACTCGGCTCCCACATCTCTCACAAAAGCTAAGTACGATAAACACCCTTTTTCAACCATCTTCTGAGCTTTTAGGAATGAAATAACACGGCTAGGGACGAAATCGGTCGAACCCCGCCACTCAATCTGAGAAATACCAGGAATGGCCAACGTAACTGTCTTAGCATGACAGTCCAATATAGCATGATACGGAGACAACCAGTCCATACCCAATATAACATCAAAGTCCACCATACCCAACAATAACAAATCTGCCTGGGTCTCCAGACCCCCAATAGATATAACACAGGATCTATAGACATGATCCACAACAATCGTATCACCCACGGGGGTGGATACATGAACAAGTAAATCAAGACTACCACGAGTCGCACCCAAATGATGTGCAAAATAAGAGGACACGTAAGAATATGTGGACCCCGGATCAAATAGAACAGAGCATCTCTGTGAGACAGACATAAATGATACATGTAATCACGACGATCGGAGGCAACCGCATCACGCCCGTCGGGAAGTGCATAGAACCGTGCCTCGGCCTCCACCGGATCTCTCCTCGCCCCGGGGCGACCACGAGAAGACCGACCTCCACCTCTACTGGACCGAGATGGTGCTCGAAGAGGAGGGCTGATCCCTCTGCCGAGTCCCGCCCCTACGTAGTCGAGGGCAATGCCTCCTCATGTGGCCAAACTCACCACACTCATAACATGCACCGGTCGCCGGAGAAGAGGTGCCGCACTGCGGGGCCGGGAGGGCACCAAGCTGATGACCGACCCTCGCTGAAACCCCTGTCGACCACGACCATGAGAACCTCCGCTCTCTGCTCTGGGCGGCCCGAACGAGAAGGTCTAGATGAGCGACCTCTCGCTCTGCCGGGAATGCCCTCTGGATGGAGCACCACCGAAACTACCGGAACCACGAGGCCTCTCGGCCTCCCGCTCCTCTCTCTCTCGGCGACGATCCGCCTCGATGGAGCGTGCCATATCAGCTACCTGCTCAAACGATGATGATAGAACTCGCTCGCCGGTCATAAGAATACGGATAGAGTAGTTGAGGCCATCAATGAACCTCCCGATCCTCTCCCTATCAGTGGGGATCATCCATGTGGCATGCCTAGCCAACCGAGTGAATCTAAGCTCATACTGGGTCACAGACATGTCGCCCTGAACCAACCACTCAAACCGGCGATGTAGCTCCTCGCGACGAGACTGCGGTACATATTTCTCTAGGAAAGAGAGTAGAGAACTGCTGCCATGTGAGAGGTGTCGCTCCAGCAAGCCTACGCCTCTCAAACTCCTCCCACCAATCAAATGCAGGACTAGTAAACTGAAATGTAGTAAATGAAACTCCGCCGGACTCAAGAATACCAGCCGTACGCAGCATCTTCCGACACTTATCCAAGAAACCCCGGGCATCCTCGCCCTCAACGCCACCGAAATGGGGTGGCTAAAGTCTACCAAATCTCTCGAGACGACGCTGCTCGTCCTCGGGCATAACTTGAACCATATGCTCTGGAGGCCGGAGCTGGTGCAGCCGGAGGAATAACCGGTGTAACCACCTGAGCGCGGGGACCGCCTCCGGCGTCCGAAGTCCCTAAACAATCGGATCGGTGTACGAGCCGCGAGGGTCCGCCGACCACCCCCGACCGAGGTGTCGCCACGGTAGCGGTAGCCGAAACTACCCGAGCCAATCCGGAACACACCGATAATATCCGAGCGAGAGTCTCCCGAAGACCAGAAGAATAGCAATGGATATAGTCTGGCCCCTGAACTGGGGCCGCCGGAGCATCAACCACCGGGGGTTGCTCCTGAACCGGTACAACGGGCGGGTCAGCCGGCACCGCCTCGGCCGCCCTACCTCTAACTCTAGCACGACCGCGCCCACGGCCTCTAACGAGTGGCAATGGAGGTCGTCCACCTCGTCCTGATGCTCGCGTTCTCGCCATCTACGAGAGAATAGAATATAGAAGTTCGGTTCTCAGAACAACAAGATCGCACGACAGAGTTCAAGAAAAGTAAAAGTTTTCCTAAAGGTTCGCAGCCTCCCGAGGATAAGTACGGGCGTCCCCGTACCGATCCACAAGACTCTACTAACCGGCTCAAGACTCATGAGGCCTAGTAAACCTAGGCTCTGATACCAACTTGTCACGATCCCAAATCCGGTCGTGATGGCGCCCAGCACATTGCTAAGCCAGCCTGACCAATCCATATCAACCACGGAGCTTGAAGCTCTCTTTAACCCATTTAAGCAAATTAATTCAAGAAATAACAGCGATACATGTAACGAAAATGGGGAACCAAGTCCTATAATACTTCAACTCCCATAGTCCAAGGGTCAAGAGTCATGAGCCTCTACTGAATGTAAGTATATAAAGGTTTACAAAAATACCGAGTGCGGAAAGAAATGTCAATACAAAATCAAAAGACAGTAGGAAAGAATATCGGGTCCTCCGGACTCTGCAGCTACCTTGTATATCCCACAGATGTCGCCTCGCACAGCTACTGGATCACTGCTGAGAGGTACCTGGGTCTGCACACAAGGTGCAGGGGAGTAAAATGAGTACTGCCAGACTCAGTGGTAATAAACAAGGGTAAGACAGCGCAGATAAGAAATCCGCAATAAAGCACTATGTAAAGCTATAATCGGCTACCCTGTCATAGAATCAATCTTCACTGTACCTGTACCAACAAATACCAATAAATAGCATAACAGCTAGCAGATGTAGCTAAATGCAATGCAATGCATGATATGACCGCTACGGCGCGTAGCCCGACTCCAATTTTGGGTACCCGTGCTCACTGTGGGGGTTCAGACTCCAGAGGGGCTCCTACAGCCCAAGCACATCTCATAGAGATATTCTCGCGGCGTGCAGTCCGATCCAACATATATCCTGCTGCGGCGTGCAGCCCGATCCACTACTAGTCAGCTAATATGCAGATACAGCCTCGCAGGCTCAAAAATAGTTTTTGAAAACTCTTTTATCATTTTTCAGTTGGAAAACAGTAATATCAAGTTCCAGAGATTGGAATTAGCATAATAACAAAAATAGTTGCGGACTAGTAGTAAACTAGCATGTCTATATGATAAGACAATGACAACGATCCTCGCGGGATCCAATAACTGGCTCACGGCCCACATGTATACTCAACCGCCCAAGAAGGGGGTTCCTCGGCTCAAGAGTGGCCATTATCATAATATATATATATGCAACCATCCGAGAAGGGGGTTCAACGGCTCGAGAATAGCCAATAATACAGTATCAACAGGTCGGACTAATATATAGTCTCCAGTTCATGATCGACCCTGCACTCTCAAGAGTGTGCGTGTCTCGCCGCTATACAACATCACAAAGTGGTATACCGGGGTTTCGAACCCGCTGGTCATCACCCACATCTATTACTCACCTCAATACGGTGCGACGACTACTCCGCAATGCCCTTGCCACGAGAATCAAGCTCCGCACGCGTAGAATCTGATCAAATACAGTAGAAACACAACAAATTAGGCCAATGGGACGACACCCAATCAATATAACTCAATTTACATCAAAATTTCCAAAGTTGTCAAAACCCGACTTTCGGTACGCTTGTCGAAAAATCACGAAAGTCACATATTCGAACCCTCATCTCAATACGAGTCTAAGCATATCAATTTTACCAAATTCGGACTCCATTTGCCCATTCAAAACCTTGATTTTCTAAAGTTCAAGCCTAGGGCTAAATCCTCCATAAATTACCCCAAATTCCTCCATTTTCATGATATAATTGCATAATATTACCAATACTAATCATAGTTTAAGTCCATAGATGATTACCTCGATGATTTCCCTTGAATTTCTCTTCAAAATCGCCCAAATCGCCTCTAAAGCCGAGACCCAAAATGTGTGAAATGTTCTGAAATTTTTCTAACTTATGATACACTTACTTACAGCGATTTTCGCTTCCGCGGAATATTTTCCGCTTCTACGCGTCCGTATCCGCGACCAAAGGGTCGCTTCAGCGGTTCCAGGCCTAGCCGGCCATTTCCGCTTCTGCGAGCAAAGGGCCGCTTAACCGGGCCCGCTTCTGCGAAGAATCGTCCGCTTCTGCGGACACATCCACCTTCGCGCATCATTGACCGCTTCTGCGGTCTCGCCCAAACGATCAAATGTCCGTTTCTGCGGACCATGCACATTTTCTTCCCCGTCCGCTTCTGCGATCACTGGCTCGCACCAGCGACCCCGCTTCAGCGGAATGGCTTCCGCTTCTACGTAACCAGCCGCTCCTGCGCATCTCGTCCGCTTCTGCGGACACGCTCCTGCGTCCAAAATTCCGCAGGAGCGGAAACAACAGAAGCAGGATCCCAACCTGCAATTTTTCCACAATTTCTCCCGTTTAACCATCCGAAAACACCCCGAGGCCCCCGGGACCTCATCCAAACATACCAACACATCTTAATACCTTATTCGAACTTGCTCCAATCCTCAAAACACGTCTAACAACATTAAAACCCATAATTCGCATCGAATTCAAGCCTAAATTCCTTAAAACATTCCAAATTACACATTCAATCAAAAACCCGACCAAACGACGTCCGAATGACCTGAAATTTTGCAGGCACATCCAAAATCACCTAACGAAGCTACTGCAACTGTCGGAATTCCATTCCGACCCCCGGATCAAAATCTCACCTACCGTTCGGATTTCGTCAAAATTCAACCTTAGCCAATTCAAGCCTATTTCTACACCGGGCCTCCAAATTCAATTCCGATCGCTCCCCTAAGTCACAAATCACCTCCCGGAACTAACCGAATCATCAGAATCCGATTCCGAGCCCTCTAACCAAATAGTCAACTCCGGTTGACTTTCCTTATTCAAGTTTCTTTCCCGAAGGCTATATGCCTCATTTTCAATCCAATTCACTCCTAACTCACCCGATAGACTTTAATATTGATATAAAATCATAAAACATGTATTTACAACATAACGGGGAGAAGTCGATCACCACCGGATCAAGGGGGCATAGTGTGAAAGGGTAAGTGTAAACACTTAAAAACCCTTCCACGTGGATAGTAATGATTTCCTCGGGGCTCGGGATTTGAACCAAGAGCTCATCGCCCCAGCCGTAGTCCCTCAACATTGTTTAGAGGTTCTTCTTCGATATCAAACTAAGATATCAAGATGTATGCTTGCATCGACCTGGGATATCAGAGGGTTTTCAACATCGAAGTCCTTTTTTACTACACAAGGGTCGGGGGTGATTTCTTCAAGAGTTGGCGGCACAGAGGTAGAAAAAGTCGATGCTTTATCTTTTTTTGGGATCGTTTTGGAAGTTTTAGCTATGATTTCAAGTCAAAGAATGCAAACTATGTCGGAATGGTGTTTTTACAAGAATCTGGCATTTTTTCGGCGCTAAAAGAGGCAGAGAAAATAGATGATCAGAGAAAAAGTAAAGAAGAAAAAGATATAATGAAAGAGGAAGTTCTATATTCAAATGAATAGCCTCATATTTATAGAAGGAAAACGACGGTTCGGTGGCTCTAGTGGCCAACCAATACTGGTGTGCATTCAATGTTTTGGGGAAGTGAACCAACAGGATGTTTCAGTCGCTTCGAGCGCCTACGTCATGGAAATGATGTCATCACTAAAGACTCTGGGAAAATGAGGATCAAATCATTTCTTATCGTCTTACTATAAGAAATGCAGGGACTATCTATATACAGTTAAAATCATATACCTCTGATTTATAGGGTTTGTCCTAAGCCCAAGTCCGTGCGAGGCCGAGTTCGAGCCCGATGGACCAGATTCGAGTTCCAAGACAAAATGGAATGCTCGAGAGATAGGAGCACGAAGAATTCCATAGCTGAGTATGCTCGACCCCGAAATAGAATCGTTATAGATTTACAACAAAATGAGCTAGATTCCTTTCACGTCCCCAAAATTATGGCACCCTCGGAGTAAGATCATACAATTCCGTACTAGGTAATTAGACAGTTGTACCAAGAATATTCCTCCCTGTAAATAGAAATATACCTTATTTAGGGTTCCCCTATTATATAAAGGAGACCTCAATCATTTGTAAGATCCATCTTATCACTGGACAAATAAAATAGTCTCTACTCTTTGTCTATTATTCATCAGAATTGTCATTTAGCTCTCCTGCTCTTACTTTACTTTTCTTGCTTAAATGTTCTTATTGTTCCAAGCTCATCTCGAGGTCAACGTCTTGAGGTCACTGCTGCTGAATTATATTGGTTTGATTCACTCATTTATTTCATTTCTACTTCATATTTCTTGATTATTAATTGCTATTGAATCTAGTCACGTATTTTTAAAACCACAAATCAAACTTAATTGTTACCCGTATTTTCGAGCTAAACACAGAGTTATTGTGATACAACGCGTTATTTGTTACTTGTAGGCTGTAGCACTTGAATTCTCGACTATAATAACCACATACTCTTCCTGAATAAACTAGAAATGTAAGCAATTGTGAAATTAAAGATGTTAATAGTTAAAGAAATGGAGAAACATAATAATTTGCAGTAATATTCGTGCTAAGCTTCTCTGAAAAAATTGAGGTAATTAAAGGTGAAATTATCCGAAGAGTATAATGAGATGCTAACTACTATACCAACATTGCAGGAAACCAAAGATAGTATATTTTCAATTGATCCTACTAGTGCTCCAGAACCAGATGGACTGAATGCTCTATTCTTTCAGAAATGTTGGCCAATTATTGCAGAAGATGTGCACAATGTTGTAATGGAGTTCTTTAATGGGGCAACTATGCCTAGATTCTTCACTCATACTTGATTGGAAGGCATATATCATGCAACTGGTATTCGATTATTGTTAATAGCCAAAGACATGGTTTCTTCAAGTCGGAGAATGGCTTAAGGAAGTGGGAGCCTATCTCACTCTCTTTATTTGTTATCACTGCTGAACTTTTGACTACACTATTGAACAATTTACATGATTATAAGGACTTTACCAGTTGCTATATGAATAAAAGGAGACCACAGGTGAACCACCTAGCATTTGCATATGATATCATTTTATTCTTTAGTGGTAGAAGGAAAACAATCAAACTATAAATGAATACATTGGCTACCTATGAGGATACATCTAAGCAGTTAGTAAATAAGGCCAAAAGTTATTTCTTATTGGCTTCTGGTGTGATGGACAACATGGATAGCACAATAGCAAGATGGACTGGAATGCAACAACAAAATATTCAGGACATGTAACTTTTTCTGCCAAGACATGGTGGAAATTCAGGACCAGTAACTTTTTGTAGAGGGAGTTTATAATGTCCAAATATTGTGCAAGATATCACCCCGTATTAAAGAAACCAGGTAAAGGGGCATCACACACCTGGAAACAATTATGCAAGATTAAAGATAAAGTAGAGGAACAACTAGTATGGATAGTGGGGGATGGCAATGTCTCTTTTTGGTATGATAATTGAACATCACTTGGTCCACTCTGTAATTTTCTAGGGGAAGAAAATAGACCCAGAGATATCAAGTTGAGAGAGGTCTTCATCAATGGCGAATGGCATGAAGAAAATACTGGATTAATATGGTCAGATGCGATCAAGATTGCACTATTGAATGTGAATTTAGAATTGTATCCTGGCAAGCCAGACATGCCAATATGATCTCCAAATAGCAACAATGAATTCAGAATCTCATCTGCACGGGGCATATTTAGACAAAGAAGGGGCATCTCAGCTACAGATTTTAAGATATGACATAGAGCAGTTCATTTTAAAATGGCTTTCCTCACTTGGAAAGCTATCCGTGGTAGATTACCTACGGATGAGAGAGTCGCCATGATGGGTTTTTCACTGGTATCTAAGTGTTTTTGTTTCAAGACCCCATCTCCAGAAACTACTGAGCATTTATTTTGCTCGGGAACTTTTGTAAAATCTGCGTGGGCTAAATGTTGTGCTTCTTTTGGTATTGATTGCAGGAATACTCAGTTGTTACAGCTGCTACTTTAATGGTGGAACATCAGAGTGTTAAAGATAATTGCTTCTTTTATTACCAAGGTGTTACCACAAATCATAATATGGAATTTTGGAGGTCTAGATGTGCAAGAAAATATGGAGCGGAGCCCCTATCTATCACAGAGCTATTTCCATGATTTCCTTCAGCCATTCATGTATAGTCAAGTAGAAGTTTGGCCAGCTTCAAATGGAAACAACATAGGAAAAGCTTCAAAGTGTTGTTGATTAACCGACTAATCACAAAATGTATAAAATGGTGAGATGGTGTGATGATCCAGCCGGTCATCTTAATAATTTATGCCCCGATCTCCTATTAACTATTTTTCCATATTTATTTCTGCTATTTTAAATTGTCGGGATGTTCGTTTTTGATTTTTGTAGAGTTAAGGGACACTTACTCCCTAAATGAGAGCTTAAGTGTTGGAAATTTAACCGTAGTCAGAGCAGTGTGAAGACGGCCTCGGAATGGAATTCGATGGTTCTGTTAGCTCCGTTAGGTGATTTTGGGGTTGCGACCGTGTTCGAAATGTGTTTTGGAGGTCCGTAGCTAATTTAAGCTTGAAATGCCAAAGTTTGAATTTTTAAAGTCTCCGGTCCGATAGTAAGTTTTTGATCCGAGCGTCAGAATGGAATTTCGGAAGTTGCAGTAGCTCCGTCGTGTGCAAAATTTCAGGTCATTCGGACGAGATATGATAGAATTTTTTATCGAAAGCGTATTTCTAGAGTTTTGAAGTTCTTAGGCTTGAATCCATGGTTGATTCGTCGTTTTGATGTTGTTTTAGGTGTTTAAGGATTTGTATAAGTTTGGTCAATGGCACTAGACTTCTTTGTGCTTTCGGTTGAGGTCCCGGGGGCCTCAGGATGATTTCGGATTTTTGGCGGAAGGATTTTGAAGTGGTTTGAGGCAGCTGAAGCTGCTGATATATGTCATAGTCGCACCTACGGTTGCGTCCCGCGAGTGCGGAGCTGTAAAAGTGACATTTCCATTGCAGAAGTGGAAATGGAGAGGAACAAGAGGAGCCGCAGAAGCCGTAGAATTTCCGCAGGAGTGGTACCATATCTATAAATGGGGAGTCGCGAATGCGAGTTTAGGATGAGTTAGTGATTATCGCAGATGTGACCATTGGTTTGCAAAAGCAGATGTGGTAATTGTTGGGCAGAAATATAAAATTTCGAGGGTTTGGTTTAAAACTTGGAAAAAATCAAATTGGAGCTCGGGGGAGGGCATTTTGGGAGGAAACTGAAGAGGAAATCATTAGGTAATAATTCCTTAACTATTTCTAGTTATATTCCATCAATCAATAGTTAGTTTCATCAATTAATTTCGGATTGGAGATGAAAATTAGGAAAAGTTGGAAGAAAGTTCTTAAACCAAGAATTCGACTTTTGATTGGGAATTTGACCTTATATTTGGATAATTTTGTGAGCTCGTGAGAATATGAGGATTCTGAAAATATAAATTTTACCCATAATGAGACGTGGGCTCGAGGGGTGTTATGATCATTTTACCTAATTTTGCATATTTGCTTAGAAAATCTTTGTAGAATTAGTTACTAGAAGTGTTATATACCTTATGCAATTGAATTGAATAGATTTAGGTCATTTAGAGTTGAATACTCGTGGCAAGAACGTGGTCTCAGGTTGATTATTGAGCCGGTTCGAGGTAAGTGGCTTGTCTAACTTTTTTGGGGGACATTCCCCTTAGGATTAGTTTGTGATAACTTAAATGCCTTGTACATAAGATGACGAGTGCGTACTTGTGTTAATTGTTGAAAATCCTATTTTTTATTAAAATAGCCTTAATTGTGTTTTTCCTTTCTTGCTTGTACTACTTGAAATTTAAGCTTGCTGTTGACCTAGAGAAGCGTGTCTAATTGACTAAATTCCTCTATTTGCTTTAACTGGCTTATTAATATTACGTGAAACATGCTAGGTTAGAATTATCTGTTTTACTTTGATATGAAGCTGAGCTTAATTGAGTATTCCTTTTTGCTATTGTTGTGTGTTTTACTTTGGAACTATGGGAAGACATCCGGGGAGATCCCCTGTATGTATTTATGATTGAGCTAAGATGCGGGATACCGAGAGATCCTTGGCACGTATATTGAGGATACCAATATATCCTTGGGATACCGAAAGATCCTTGGCACGTATATTGAGGATACCAAGATATCCCTAGCATATTGAGGATATCAAGAGATCCTCGAGTTACCAAGAGATCCTTAGCATATATTGAGGATACTAAGAAATCCTCGGGACACAAAAAGAACCTCGGTTATTATCCTTGTGGTCATTTTAGCCTCTTCAATTATTGAGTTCCTTACTTTCTTGTATTAAATTCTTATTGTTAGCTTTCAACTGTATTTCTTATCTTATTCTGTCATACCTTATATTTTTATTTTATCTCAGTAAGTCCCTGACCTTCCTCGTCACTACTCGACCGAGGTTAAACTTGGCACTTACTAAGTACCGTTGTGGTGTACTCATGCTCTTTCTGCACATGTTTTTTCATGTGTAAATTGTCACACCTCCTTTTTTGATATACTACTATACCCGTGAGGGCATAGAGGAGTTTTTCCAATTTAAGGACAGTCGGAACGGGATTTGTTTATTTAATTTCTTTCCGAAGTTACCGATTTAATCCCAAACCGAGGAAAGTTTGACTCTGTTACAGTCAACGAACTAGAAATCCGGATAAGGAATTCTATTAATCCGGGAGAAGGTGTTAGAGACTCCCGGATTCTGTGGTTCTAGCACGGTCGCTCAACTATTATTTTGATTTTATCTGATTTTAATTTATATATTTTAACCATGTGCAAGTATTCCACTTTTGAATTTTAAGAATTTGCAACGTCATGAGAATACATCCTTGACCACACCGTACCAGTATGCCTGTGGCTTTGGATATATTTCGATTTCGTTGGGAGTAAGATTTGGGTCACATAAATGTGCACACGTTCAAATAAATGTATATTAAAGTTGTGCCTAATGGTGTATATTCTTGATTATTTTTTGGGAAAGATCGTGGAATTAGCTAAACAATCCTTTCGAGTCTAAGATTTCATAATTATTATTTGAGGGCCCCGTTTTGTCCATTTTTATGACTAGGCTCATCTTATTGTATTTTTAGAAGGTACGCCTAAATGGTGCTAAGTTTTCTAATTCTGTTTTTTCCTTAATAGAAATGTTTATTAGCAGTTTTTTATATCACCCTCTATTTGGATCTAGGCCATTATTCGTTATTGGGCCTGGAATCTGGGTTAACTTAATAGAACCGCACCAAGGTGGAATTGGCTACTTGAAGCCCAGTTAACATTTCCGTATCTGTTTTCACAGTCATAAATGCCATATCGATTGGACTTGGGCCTCTTTTCATGACTAGACCCAAATCATTAATATCTCAAGCAGGTTCAAACATTTAATAAACTAACAGAGTTATAAACAAATATTATTAAGTTCAGTATCAGAAATTAACTAGACATATTAATACTAATTTATATTTGAATACTACTGTTTAGTCACTCAGCTTAACTAAGTCTGATCTATGTATTATTTATTAGGGGAGACAATACTTATTAAGATGTAGAGCTACCTTGTTGCTTTTGTTTAACTGGAAACATTAATCTAAATCTTCAACTAAAACACAATCGAATTACAATCTGAATTTCATTCATACTTGAATTTCTACTTTACACCATACCATTAAGTTTTAACACGAGTTTTATAGTTAAACAAGTTTAAATGATGCTAAGCCATTAACGTGATTTAAACTTTAACTAATTCATATTTTTCAAATTAATAGCTACTGATTCAGAGTTCAATTAACAAAATATTTTGCCAGTTTTGTATTATACTTCTGACTTTAGAACAGTTGTAGATCTACAAGTGTATTAACTAAGTTTTAGCCACTTTCAATTTTAGATCTAGGTGATCATTTTTAAACTAATCTATTTAATATAATTCCTACATTACTATATAACTACTACTATAAATTTGAATTTATGTTTGTACAGTCCAAGTCCAAGTCCATATTACAACCAGAAATCCAAATGAATCACATGAACTCTAGTATCTACAGCTACGACATAAATAGAAATATAAGTACAAATGGGAACTAATAAGCATTTCATTTCTTCAAAGCACTTCAGTTACATCCTTGAGAGGTAGTAGTGTACCTGATCAAATCGAGATAAAAATAATGAGTTCTAGGGGAGTGAAGGAGAAGAAAATCGGCGATAGGCAGCAATCCGAGTATCAACAACAGTGAATGCAAATTAACACGGCAACAGGCGCGATTTCACAGTAGAAAACCCAGCAAATTCAACCAAACTAAAGTAGAAGACCCGGTGAATTCAACCAAACAAGTGAAGAACAACGAACAGAAATCTCAAATATGACTCCGAACAACAGTAATGAAACAATATTTCAATGTATTTTTGTATTTCAAAATCTTCTGAACCTTTTTTTTAATAAGGCCTAAAGGGGCCTATTTATAGAGTAAAATGGAAAGGAAATTTGAATTAGATATTCAGATTTCGCACCCCTACTCTTTTATATTATTTTCAGTTTAGTCTAGGTGAATTAAACAAGAATACACTTGAACCCCTGCTAGAAGGTTCTAGGGTATTCTCTATTATTCTATTTAGGCGTAAATGCCTTTATTACCATTACTTGCTAATGTTTACTACCTATTTACCATTTAGTTATACCTAGAATGTCCTTTATTGCTTAACTAATTACATAAAATTTGTCTTTTATACCCTTAATCTTTCCAAATTATTTTCAGAATACCATTTAACCATTCCCCTTTTACCCCTGTGTTTTGTATTTATTTACCCGACCAGCCTTGAGCAGTCAAAAATTAGAACAGTATTTAACAAATAACCCCAATACTTAGACTTTATATTATAGCCAATTTAGAACTAAGTAACCCATTTTCAGAAATAACCACTTTGCAAACATGGCCACAAATAGCCTTTTAATTAATCAGAGGTCCATACAAGTCAAAAGTCAAAACTGTATAGCAATGATAGCCACATTAAGCATTTTACAAACATAGCCCTAATACGACTAGTTACTCAGAAATTCAGAAGAGTCAAGAATTAAATTGTATTGCAATAGTAGCCAGTATTAAACAATCTTGTAAATATAACCCTAATACGACTAAACACTTGATTAATCAGGACTCAGAGGAACAATTTGATAATGGTTGAATCTAATTAATCAGAACATTTAATCAAAAAAGATCTATCAAGCAAGAACATTAATTGACTACAAAGCATGTAATTTAACAAGTGACTTAAATCAGAAAAGGAGAGCATATAGTCGATTTCAAGTACAAACAGAAAAACCTTTAAGAATGCAACAGATTCAGGCTAGCATATAATAAAGATAAAAGAATAACACGTAGCACAATAGAGAAAAATAGGGTATGGGCTACTTAGCTTTCTGTTGATTGTCGTTTTCTTTCTTTCTTTCTTTCTTTTCCTTCTTTTTCTTTATTGTTCTTCATTTGATTCTTGATTTTCTGGTTGTTCCGAGGACTTGAGCCTTTCTTGACTGTTAGTCTTCTAAACAGACTCTTGGAGTCTTATTTGTTGTGAAAGACTCATTTTTTAAGGCTAGGGTTCGACTGGGTAGTTTTTGGTTTGGGGGTATCTGCCGGAGTAGGGTTCCGGCGGGACATTTTTTAATATTTGAAAGGTTAGGCTTAGATTCGAGGGAAGGTAGTTGGATAGGGTGAAAGAGGGGCTCAGGGTGATTCTAGGGTGTTACTGGTGGAGGCTGATTCAAAGAGTGGTGGTCGTCAGCTAGGGTTTCGGCGACCTATTTTTCAAGAATCGAGAGGGAGGAGAGGGTTTTGGACGGAACTGAGATGATGGGGTGAAAGAGGAGAAGGAGAGGGTTCACGGTTATGAAAATTGGTAGGAGAAGATGACCAAAAATGAGCCACCAGTAAGGTTCCGGTGGCCCAGGTGGAAAGGAAGGAGAAGGGTATGGCGGCTAGGGTTTTGAAGTTATAAGGGTAAGGGTGTATTATGGTTAAAATGTAACAGAGGGTGTATAGATATATCAGACCTGTAATGGTGCCTCTCAGCCGTTGGATCAGATCAAACGAATGGCCAGGATTCACTAGCCATTAAACGGTATCGTATGATTTAAATGAGGTCTTCCTCTCATCCTTAGATCATTTAAATGGACGATTGTGATTAATTCCCACGAACGACGTTGCTTGATTTAAGTGAGGTCTTCCTTTCATCCGTTGGATGATTTAGATGAACGGTTGTGATCAATTCAACTTAACGGTGTCGTTTTAATTATTATACAACCATTTGTTTTGGTCCATTTGATTTAGCTTTTCAACGGTCCAGATCTATTTAGTTGAAGTGACATCGTTTGGTTTGTGTATAGGCAGTGCCGATTAATTCTTTTGGGCCAGGTCTGTTTGGTGTTAATTGGACTTTGTGTTTTGTATTATTCTTGTATTATAACTTATATTTTATATTTTCATATTGTATTTATTTATTATTTTTTCTGTATTTTCTTGTATTGTTCATGTATTTTATTACCATTGTATTATATATATTTGTTTTTTTTGTATTTTATTACCAATGTATTTATTATCTCTTGTGCTTTGTATTTTCTTTTAATTTTTCTAATTTTTCTAGAATTAAGAGTAATTTTTTGATATTTTTGGTATTTTCTAATTAATTCAAACTGTATTTTTTGTTTTAATTTTCTTTGCTTTATTTTCAACAAATAAAAACAAACACTGGTACTTCTACACAGTGATCAACAAGTTTCACACAAAAATTATTTTTATATATTTTTTGGATTTATTTGCTTGGGGCAAAAAATTACGTGATCACAGCTGCCCCTCTTTGCTCGGGAACATGCAGAGTTTCAGTGCAAAGATAAGTGAGCAGTAATGAGGGATTTTTGCCCATTCGCATATTCCGTGTGAAGCATTTTTATGGAAATTTTGACTGCATCCTGCTTCAAGGATTGCCTACATATCTTGGGCTAAATAGGAATCAGGTCAGTGTAGTTCTAGAATGTCCGGTAGTTGAAACTACTAGAGAACTGTGACTCTAGTATTGTTGCTTGTTATCGCTGCCTGCTGATCTCCTTATTACACCGTGGTAAAAAGAAACTAAGCTAAACTATGCTCTATGTTTTACAAAATCCTAGATATATCTTTCAACTGGTTCTTGTGTTTCATTTGCATCTTCCATTCTTCGAGAAGACTCTTGCTTGCAACTTGCTTCAAATGTATTCCCTTATTCTTCAGGTGGGCGCCTGATTGCAAAACTTGAAAAGTATTCCCTTCTTCTTCTTCAGGTGGGCGTCTGCTTGCAAAACTCGAAAAGTATTCCCTTGTTCTTCAGGTGGGCGTCTGCTTTCAAAACTTAAAAAGTATTCCCTTGTTCTTCAGGTGGGCGCTTGCTTGCAAAACTTAAAAAGTATTCCCTTGTTCTTCAGGTGGGCGCCTTCTTACTATGATAATAAATAAAAACTATCTGCCCCGGTATGGGGCTTAAATATATCATGCTATTAAACGTTAACTTTAAAAAGAAGAATTTCATTTTTAATAAAAAATATTCACGTGTTATCCAAGTGGGCGCCTGATTGCAAAAAACTTGATAAATATTTCCTTGTTATCCAGGTGGGTGCTTGATTACAAAAAACTTGAAAAATATTCCCTTGTTATCCAGGTGGGTGCCTGATTAATAAAACTTGAAAAATATTCCCTTGTTATCCAGGTGGGCGCCTGATTGCAAAAAACTTGAAAAATATTCCCTTGTTATCCAGGTGGGCGCCTGATTGCAAAAAACTTGAAAATATTCCCTTGTTATCCAGGTGGGTGCCTGACTGCAAAAAACTAAAGCGATGAAAAAATTTCTGCCCAGTTTGATAACTGGGTGTGATAAAAGGTAATACTTCCCTTATTATCCAGGTAGGTGCCTAATTGCCAAAAAACTTGAAAAATATTCCCTTGTTATCCAGGTGAGCGCCTGATTGTAAAAACTTGAAAAATATTCCCTTGTTATCCAGGTGGGCACCTGATTGCAAAAACTTGAAAAATATTCCCTTGTTATCCATGTGGGTCCCTGATTATAAAAAACTTGAAAAATATTCCCTTGTTATCCAGGTGGGCGCGTGATTACAAAAAACTAAAAAAAAGTATTCCCTTGTTATCTAGGTGGGCGCCTGATTGCAAAAAACTTGAAAAATATTCCCTTGTTATCCAGGTGGACGCCTGATTACAAAAACTTGAAAAATATTCCCTTGTTCCCGTGTTATCCAGGTGGGCGCCTGATTGCAAAAAACTTGAAAAATATTCCCTTGTTATCGAGGTGGGCGCCTAATTGGAAAAACTTGAAAAATATTCCCTTGTTATCCAAGTGGGCACCTGATTGCAAAAACTTAAAAAATATTCCCTTGTTATCCAGGTGGGCGCCTGATTGCAAAAAATCTTGAAAAATATTCCCTTGTTATCCAGGTGGGTGACTGATTACAAAAAATTTGAAAAATATTCTCTTGTTATCCAGGTGGGCGCCTGATTGCAAAAATCTTAAAAAATATTCCCTTGTTATCCAGGTGGGTGCCTGATTGCAAAAACATGAAAAATATTCCGTTGTTATCCAGGTGGGTGCCTAATTACCAATTTTCATCGTAGATTGCGTCATCCATTGTTGCTTCCCTAGATCGTTTTTCCTTATTTTTCAGGTGGGCGCCTAATTTTGCCAAATTTTGCGCTCCCTTGTTATCCACATTGGTCACATTCACTTTAAAGTGATTAGTAAGAATTTGAATCTTTTGTCTCTGTTCTAATCAAAGAAAAACTTGTTAGTATGAAACGGTGGTTAGCTGCTGGCATTCTTGTTGGCCTTATTTCCACTTTTGAATCTACTCCATCTTGCTTTTTATATTGCCTTGCCATAACTTCTGGCTATTTTCCAACAATTCTCTGAAGTTTGGAGTCAAATCTAAATGGAAATTCTCATTTTGAAAGCTTAAAGTTGAAGAAATGAACTAGGATTTGGAATTTTGAGTAAATGACCTCGGAATTGGGATCTAAAAGTTCAAGCATGCTCGTATGATGATTTTGAACTAGGGCGTATGTCCGGATTTGGTTTTTGATAACCCGTGAGCATTTCAGCGTATATGGTGGAAGTTAGTATTTTAGAAAAATTTCATAAATTTGGGTTGGAAGGCATTTTAGAGTTATAGATGTCCATTTGGGATTCCGAGTCTGGGAATAGATCCGTATGGTGATTTTGGAGTTGGGAAAGCGATCGGAAGTGAATTCGGATGTCCGGAGGTCATTTTGAAGTCATTTGGCTAAATATAGGAATTTGAAGGTTTATGAGAAAATTCGACCGGAAGTGAAAATTTTGATATCGGGGTCGGAATGCGATTCCGAAAGCTGGTACAAGTCCGTAATGTCGAATGTGACTTGTGTGCAAACTTTGAGTCAATTCGTATCGATTTTGGTAGGAAAAGGGACAATTAATCTCTTTAAGGAAAGCTTAAGTTGGAAAAGTCAACCCAACGTTGACTTATGAGTTAGAGGGCTCGGAACTGAATTCCGATGATTCGGTTAGTTTCGGGGGATGATTTAAGACTTAGAAGCGCAATTGGAAGTAATTTTGGAGGTCCGGTGAAGAAGTTAGCCTATTTTGGCGAAGTTGGAATTTTGGCGGAATCCAATCGATGGGTGATATTTTGATCCGGGAGTCGGAATGGAATTTCGACAGTTGCAGTAGCTTCGTTAGGTGATTTTGGATATGTCTGCAAATTTTCAGGTCATTCAGACATCGTTTGGTTGGGTTTTTGATCGAAAGTGTATTTTTGGAAGTTTTTGGAAACTTAGGCCTTGATTTGATGAAAATTGATGATTTTGATGTTATTTCGGCGATTTGATCAATCGAGCGAGTTCGTGTGATGTTTTAGAGTCAATGTGCATATTTGGTTTGGAGCCCCGAGGGCTCGGGAGTGTTTCGGAGGTGTCTCGGAATAATTCCGGACTTAGAAAATGGGCGGAAAATGCAAAAATATCTGCTGTAAACAGTGACCATGAACAGTGTCCATGAACAGTGACCATGAACAGTGACCATGAATAGTGTCCATGAACAGTACCGTGTCCAGTGTCCGTGAACAGTAATCGTGAATAGTGTCGGACAGAATATATTTGAGGTCCGAAAATATATTGCCATTTTTGACGATTTGGAGCTCGGATAGGGCGATTTTTCGTGGGAATTTTGGAGAGAACAACGGGGTAAGTGTTCTTAACTCAATTTTGGTGGTATAACTCGAATCTATTGCAAGTTTTAGTGTTTAATTTGAGAATTTTTGTTGAAAAGGGTAGAAAACCCTCTTGGATAGAAATAGTGATTTAAGGGGACAAATGAACTCCAATTTTTGTGAATTTGGTATGTACGGACTCGTGGCGAGACGAGGATTCCGGAAATATAAATTTTGAAATTTTTTGAGATGTGGGCCCGGGGCTCGGGTTTTGCCAATTTCGTGATTTTTGATATTTTCGAGTTCTTTCGATTGGGTTATGTTCCATTAGCCTATTTTGATATATTTGTACTGATTTTGGCTAGTTTTGACATGCGTGGATGCCGGTTCGAGGAGCTAAGGCTTCGCGGGCATGAAGCTTCTACCGGTTCGAGGTGAGTGGTAGTAGTAAATAATGTACTGAGGGTTTGAAACCTCGTACTAGCACTTCACAGTGCTATATTGAGACGAGACACGCGTTCTATGACGGGCGTGGTGACATTGTGATTGGGGGTTCGGACTTAGTCCTTCCCGACTAATAGTATACTGTGTGTTATGACTGATAATAAGTTTATAACTGTGCAATTGGGCTGATAGCCATGTTTGGGGCCTTGTGCCGATCTGTAGAGCATTAGGGAACCTATAGAGCTAGGTGACCCTTATATCGTGTCGGAAACATACACTCAGCCGTAGCTCTAGTTGTATAGCATAATATGAGCCCGTACTAGATGTGTACATTGAGAGAGATTATCTAGGGTGGAATTCCCTGTTCTAGCTGAGCGGGCCTGAAAGGCCAAGTCTATACCGATTGAGATGAGATAGGGTCAAAGACCCACTATGAGATGTTATATTGGGCCTGAAAGGCCACGATTGAGATGAGATAGGGTCAAAGACCCACTATGAGATGTTATATTGGGCCCGAAAGGCCAAGTCTATATTGACTGAGACAGGGTCAAAGGAACCACTGTGATATATTATATTGGGCCTGAGAGGCCAAGTATATACTGATCGGGATAGGGTCGAGGACCCATTATGAGGTATTATATATATATTACCTATATTGGATCGGGATGCACGCCGCAGCAGTATATATATTGGATCGGACTGCACGTCGCAGTAATATACATGTAATATACATGTGGGACGGACCGCACGCCGCAGTATTATTGCGCTTGGGCTGTAGGAGCCCCTTCGGAGTCCGAGTCCGCACACATTCTCAGTGAGCGCTGGTGTATATTATGGGATCGGGCTGTGCGCCGCAGTAGTATAAATATATATACATATATATAGTGGATCGGACCGCACGCCGCAGTAATACATGCGTGGATCGGGCCGCACGCCGCAACATCATAGCGCGCTGGGCCTAGGGAGCCCCTCCGAAGTCCGTATACACCCCCGGCGAGCGCCGTCGACATTAAATGGAGCGCGGCCGCGCGCCGCAGCGGTATATGTATCGGAGCGGGCCGCGCGCCGCAGCGTATATGTATTGGAGCGGGCCGCGCGCCGCGCAGCGGTATATATATTGGAGCCGGGCCGCGCGCCGCAGCATTATACTTATTCATATTCATATATATACCGAAATATTTATATGTTATAGACAGAATGTATATGTCTCCATATATTGAGACGGTTGTATACCGTAGTGGTACGAGCGAGGATATGGTCGGTGTGGGACCTAGATGAGATAGATGTGGACTAGAGATCGAGTACTCATTATAGTGATGATTAACCTCGTGCGGGTTGCCTTAGAACTCGTTTAGTGATAGTACAGGAGTTCTTATTTTCGGCTATTGTTTATTATTGTTACTCATTGAGTCCCCGCACTTTTTGTGCGTATATACAGAGTTCGGAAGGACGGTTGAGCTATCGCAACCGCTTTATTATCCCCATTATGTGGAGACTTCGAGGTAGTTGCCGACGTCCGCAGTACCTGACCTCTTTCTTTTTATCATTTTGTTGTCTCCATTCCGGTTAGACTTGATTTTGTAGTAGATCTCATTTGTAGAGGCTCAGACTTGTGACACCACGATTTGGTTGGGGCTGTGTGTTCTTGTATTTCAGTTCTACACTTCTTCATTTGTTATGAAAACAGGCTAATCACGCCGATTAATCAGTATTAATTATACTTGTCTGGTTTAATTGGATAAGATGGTCGGGCTTGCCTAGCAATGTGTTGGGCGCCATCACGACCAAAAAATGGTGGTTAGCCGCTGACATTCTTGTTGGCCTTGCTTTCACTTTTGAATTTGCTTCGACTTGCTTTTGTACTGCCTTTCTGTAACTCCTGGTTGTTTTCCAACAATTTTCTGAACTCAACTTTTCCTTGTAATCCTCTTTTGTTGTTTTTCCTTCTTCTCTCTCTTTTTTTACTTTCCTTATGCTATATGACTGCCATATATTGTTTTATTTCTCATGTCCTTTGAAGGACCCCAATCTCATTGTGCCGTATAACTGAGAAGCTGGTAATTAGCTTATAACTGACAATGTCTTGTAGACAGATTTCAAGAAAACAAAATGAAATGCAATGACCTTGAAGTTTTAAGGGTAGGAATACTTTTTAAAAATAAAATGACGAGACTTATCTGAGTGGGAAGGCCGATTCCTTTGATCATGCCATGCATACGGATTAACCGACCCAATCTGTCCAACCAATCAACTATTAATTGCCACTTTTGCCAACTTTATTTCATTGCTGCTTTCCTCCTACAAAATCCTTTCTCGCTTTCGCCTTATGGTGCCCGTGAGGGTTTTCACCAGCAAGATTCTCTCATTTCATTTCTCTCAGCTCGCGTCGCCTTGCGGTGCCCGTAAGGGTTTTCACCAATAAGATTCTCTCATTTTTTATTTCTCTCAGCTTACGTCGCCTTACGGTGCCCCCGAGGGTTTTCGCCAATAAGACTCTCTCATTTTTATTTTTTATCATTTTCTTCATCTTCAGGTACCCGAGTGTTGTCCATAACATGCCTTTCTCCACCTACTTGTACTGCCATTTTCTTGAAATTAATCTTAAGGTCTTTCTTTGGACCGTAATGTGGCTTTTGGATGGGTTTTAGAAAGAAAGATATAAAGGCTCAAATTTTCCAACTTGGGTTTCAAAATTACAACTTTCGGAATCATATTCTTCATAATGATCATAACTTCTGCCCTAGTTTTAATTTTGGGGAACCTTGGACTTTCTTTCTGCTATGACTGAACCTCAGTGAGGCTGCCTATGTACCCTTTTGGGATGAAGTCAAAACGTAGTTCGGATCATAAGATCGCTTCATTGTTCCGATGTTTACTTCTTCCAATTCTTGCATTTTTTTCTTCTTCTTTTTCTTTTTGCCATTTTTCACATCTTCTCTTTTTCTTTTCTTTTCTCTTTTTTTCTTCTTTCTCATCTTTTTACTTTTTCTTCTTTTCTTTGACATTCCATGATCCCATTTGTTTTCTTTGTTGATTCCGAAATAGGGGTATGAAAGAATAATGTAGTAAGACTCAAAGGGATAACAATGGATAAAGTATTTTAGATAGCGAAATAGAATGCCTACATCATTTCAATTTCAAATATGACAAATACTATTAGATACATGAAATAAATCATACATAATATCTTTTGACTACATCAGAATTGATGGCCATTTCTACGCATTTTCCTTCTATGTCTGTCAAATACAATGCTCTATTGGACAACACCCGAGATACAACAAATGGTCCTTGCCACTTAGGGTCGAACTTCCCTTTTGCTTCCGCCCAATGAGGTAAGATATGCCTCAACATCAATTGTCCGACTTCAAATTTTCATGGATGTACTTTCTTATTATATGCTCTGGCCATTCTCTATTGATACAACTATCCATGATATACCGCTGCTAGTCTTTTCTCGTCAATTAAACTCAATTGTTCTAACCGGGCTTTTACCCATTCATCATCATCAATTTCTGCCTCCACAATGATTCAAAGGGAGGGTATTTCAACTTCCGCAGGTATCATCGCCTCCGTGCCATACATTAATAAATAAGGGGTTGCACCTATCGAAGTGCGCACAGTAGTGCGATAGCCCAATAAAGCAAAGGGTAATTTCTCATGCCATTGCCTTGATCCTTCCACCATTTTTCGAAGGATTTTCTTAATATTCTTATTTGTTTCTTCAACTGATTCATTTGCCTTGGGCCGATAGGGTGTAGAATTGCGATACATAATTTTAAACTTTTGACATGTTTTCGCCATGAGATGACTGTTAAGGTTGGCTCCATTGTCTGTAATAATCACCATTGGAATTCCGAAATGACAAATGATGTTTGCATGTACAAAGTTCACCACTGCCTTCTTGGTTGCCGCTTTGAATGTCTTTGCCTCCACCCATTTGGTAAAATAATCAATGGCAACCAGAATAAACATGTGCCCATTAGATGATGCTAGCTCTATTGGACCAATGGCATCCATGCCCCAAGCAACAAAAGGCCATGGTGCCGACATTGTATGTAATTCTTATGGCGGAGAATGAATCAAATCCCCATGTATCTGGCACTGATGACATTTCCGTACATATCTGATACAATCTTGTTCCATATTAAGCCAGTAATATCCAGTCCTGGGTATTTTCTTTGCCAACACATACCCGCTCATGTGGGGTCGACAGGCTCCTGCGTGTACCTCAGTCATGATTGTAGTAGCTTGTTTTTCATCTATACATCTTAACAAACCCAAATCCGGGGTCCTTTTGTATAAAACCCCTCCACTAAAGAAGAATCCATTTGCCAATCGTCTTATGGTTCTTTTCTGATCCCATGTAGCTTGTACCGGGTATGCCCCCATTCTAAGATATTCTTTGATAACGTGGAACCATGGTTCGCCGTTAAGTTCCTCTTCTACTGTATGGCAATAAGCATTCTGATCATGAACTTGAATTTGTAATGGATCCATATAAGCTTTATCCGGATGGTGTAACATAGATGATAGAGTAGCCAATGCATCAACAACTTCATTGTGCATTCTCGGGATATGTTTAAATTCTATGGATTGAAACCGCTGACATTGTTCATGCAGACATTGTCGGTACGGTATGAGTTTCAAATCCCGTATCTCCCATTCTCCTTGGATTTGATGTATCAAGAGATCCGAGTCACCCATTACCAAAATCTCTTGAACACCCATGTCTATTGCCATTCTTAATTCCAATATACACGCTTTATATTCAGCCATATTGTTAGTACAGAAAAAACGGTGTTGAGCGGTAATAGGGTAATGCTGACTCGTTTATGAAATGAGTACAGCTCCAATTCCAACGCCTTTGTTATTAACAGCCCCATCAAAATATAACTTCCAACCCGGTTTTTCGTCTTGTTCCAATTCTTCAATATTCATTGCCTCCTCATCAGGGAAATATGTTTTCAGTGGCTCATACTCATCGTCGACTGTATTTTCTGCTAACTGATCAGCAACTGCTTGCGCTTTCATCGCAGTGCGGGTTACATAAACAATATCAAACTCTATGAGCAGAATTTGCCATTTAGCAAGCTTCCCTGTGGGCATCGACTTCTGAAAGATGTACTTAAGCGGGTCCAAACGAGATATGAGATAAATGGTATAAGCCGACAAGTAGTGTTTCAGCATCTGTGCAACCCAGGTCAAAGCACAACATGTTCTTTCCAACTGAGTATATTTTACCTCATAAGATGTAAATTTCTTACTAAGATAGTAAATTGCTTGCTCCTTTTTTCCCGTTTCATCATGTTGCCCCAGTACACAGCCGAAGGAATTATCCAATACTGTCAAATAAAGGATCAAGGGCCTTCGGGGTTCTGGAGAAACCAATACAGGCGGATTGGCCGGATATTCCTTGATTTTATCAAATGCAGCTTGACATTCATCAGTCCATTTTACTGCAGCATCTTTCTTCAATAACTTGAAAATAGGCTCACAAGTTGACATCAGTTGGGCAATAAATCTGCTAATGTAATTCAATCTAGCCCAGCAGACTCATCACATCTTTCTTGCTCTTTGGCGGAGGCAACTCCTGAATAGCTTTGATCTTGGACGGGTCCAATTCAATACCACGCCGACTTACCACAAATCCCAACAATTTCCCTGATGGTACTCCAAAAGCACATTTTGCTAGATTGAGATTGAGATTGTATCTCCGAAGCCTCTGAAAAAACTTCCTCAGGTCTTTAACATGATCGTATTGCTTCCTGGATTTGATAATGACATCATCCACATAAACTTCAATCTCTCGATATATCATGTCATGAAACATGGTAGTCATTGCTCTCATATACGTGGCTCCAGCATTTTTCAATCCGAATGGCATTACTCTATAACAATATGTTCCCCAAGGCGTGATAAATGCTATCTTTTCTGCATCTTCTTCGTCCATCAGGATCTGATTATAACCCGCATAACAATCCATGAAAGACCCATTCTTATGTTTGGCACAATTGTCAATTAGTATGTGGATGTTTGGCAATGGAAAATTATCCTTCAGACTTGCTTTGTTCAGGTCTCGATAATCAACACACACTCTGGTTTTTCCATCTTTCTTCGGAACATGTACAACGTTAGCTAACTAGGTGGGATATTTGGTGAGCCGTATGACCTTTGCCTCAAATTGTTTATTGAGTTCCTCTTTTATTTTCACGCTGATATCTGTCTTGAGCTTTCTTAACTTTTGCTTGATGGGCTGGCATTCTGGATAAGTGGGCAACTTATGTACAACCAAATTAGTACTTAGTCCTGTCATGTCCTCATATGACCATGCAAATATGTCTTTGTATTCATGTAGTAACTTTATCAAGTCATCTCTGAGTGAGATTTCCAAATGAACACTAATCTTTGTTTCCCGAACGTTTTCCTCATCCCCCAAATTAATAGACTCCGTCTCATTCAAGTTTGGTTTGGGTTTCTCCTCATAGTGGTCCAGATCTTTACTAATTTCTTCCAAAACTTCCTATCATCATACTCCACTTCATTATCGTATTCAATTTCTTGTATTACTATTTGATTATCAAGATTGGGCCGAGAATTCCCTATGCATGACACATCATTGAAATCAGCGTAAAACGGACTGTACAAGAAAAAGAAAAGAAAAATAAAATAAGGCTATCAGAATGGAGGAAGAAAGAAATTGCATTTCATTAAAATTTCAAAAGATAACAAGGTTTGACACGTCCGATTGGATGGAACATAGAATCTGTATTACAGCCTTGAAATAAAACATATTTAAGAATGAAACATCAAAGCTAACTACCACAACTCCCTTCTAGTCGGAAGATGAGTAGCTTCCCAATTATTCAACTTGATCTGGGATCCAACAAACCGGACGTCCATTTTACTTGTGCCGTCAGTTGCCTCTACCATGTTCACATCTTCAAACAACCTCTCTTTTCTAGCAGCTCCTTGACTGGCCTTATCTTTACTAGTTTGGGCATGACCGTTGTCGGACGCCTTTTTGTACCAGGCTTGACGAATGAATGGGAGAGTTTAGGGATAGGCTTAGGGAGGGTCCCTCCTTTCTTTTTCAATTTTCAAGCTCTTTTTATGTCAGCAATGGTTGGCTTGAAACCCAATCCAAAAGTGTCAATGATAGCCGGAAGAGATATTGGCTGTGTTATTCCTTGCAGTGCAGTTCCTAAACCTTTCCCAGGGAGAAACCCATTTTTCAACATCTCCGTAGCAACCATGACCGACGCGGAAGCTATCTTGGGCATCGAAATGTTTTCGCCTTCAGAAATTTTATCCACAGATATAGTGTCCACCACTTGGTATACCCAGGGATTTTTATCACCTTCGACTTCTTCAAATGGTGTGATGATATTGCAAGAATTTGCTTTACCATGAACCACTATTTCTTGTCGATCCCATTTGAATTTCACCATTTGATGGAGTGAGGAAGGTACATCCTTTGCAGCATGAATCCATGGCCATCCTAGTCTGAGATTGTAGGATACGGCAACATCCAAAACTTGAAATTCCATGGTAAACTCTACTGGTCCGATAGTAAGTTCCAATATGATGTCTCCAACAGTGTTTTTCCCGCCTCCGTCAAATCTTCTTATGCATATATTGTTCTTATGGATTATTTCATGATCAATCTTAGGCTTGCCCAAAGTAGATAAATGGCATATGTTGGCACTTGACCCATTTTCAACCATCACATGGGTCACCACCGATTATTCACATTTCACCGTAAGGTATAATGCCCTGTTGTGCTATGTCCCCTCCATCGGCAGTTCATCATCTGAAAATGTTATTCTGTTTACCTCGAAGATTTTATTTGTGATCTTTTCTAAGTGACTCACTGTAATCTTCTCCGGTACATGGGCCTCGTTCAGGATTTTCATTAATGCATTATGGTGTTCATCAGAATGAATTAATCAAGGACAACAATGATATCTGCGCTGGTATTTTCCTCAGCTGCTCAACTATAGAATAATCCTGAGCTTTCATTTTCTTCAAAAATTCCTCGGCCTCTTCTTCAGTGACAGCTTTCTTTACATTGGCCGGATTATCTCTTGTAACTTTAGCTTTTCTTAATTTTATTGGGAGCAAAACATCTCCCCTGACCTAGTCAAACCGTGGGTTTTACAAATCTCATCCTTGATTTTCTTTCCTCTATACATGACGGTCACCTTACTGTAATTCCATGGCACAGTTTGGGTGTTTACTATGGGCATTTGAGTAACCGGCTTAATAATAACTGGCTCTAGCTGCGCTCTTTTTTACAGTTAATATGGGCTTTACACTCACTCCAGGCACTGTCACCTTCACTGGCTCGGGTTCTGCTACTACTGTTGGCTTTTTCACCGATGGTTTGACTAGTATTTTCTCGGTTAAGGCTTTCTCCTATATCTTGCTTCCGCTGGCCTTGATCATCATTACATCCTGAGAGGGCTTTCTGCAATCTCCCCCTTGTACCACTTCTATCATGCGGGTCTCGTGGCCCACATGTAGAGGGTTCTGTGTTATATTTGGAGCCTCGGGAGCCTAAACATCAATATTTATAGAATCGATAAGCTCCTGTATAGTAGTTTTCAGATGCTAGCATTTTGCAATGTCATGCCTTGGGGCTCCTGAACAATATTTATAATTAACAGATTAGTCCAGGTTTCTTGGAGGTGGACTAGGTATTTTGGGCTCTATGGGGTTTAACATCCCGAGTTGTCTTAGTCTATGAAAAAGTCTGGTGTATGACTCACCCAAGGGAGTAAATGTTTTCTTCCTTTGTATCCTATCATTCTTGACTCCAAGGTTAGGGCGGAAACTTGTTCCACCGGGATTTTTATATGTTTTGGGCGGTGGGTATGTGTTCTGGGTATGGTAAATATTTTGAGGTGCTGGAGTTCGCCATGGAGTAGAAGGTGGTGGGTAGGTTTGAGCATGATGAACAGAAAATTATGGAACAAGAGGAGGGTAATAGTGTTGTGGTGGGCCATATGGTATTGGTGGGTAGGGTTGATGTGGGCGAGGCTGATGGTAGTATGGATTGGGACTCCTAGACCAAGACCTCCATTCTATGACTGCCACATCTTCCTTCTTCTTTTCCCGATAGCTCCACTTAAGCATGTCTGGATCGCCTGGTTCGTAGCATTTATGGTTGAATAGCTCATAATTTTGTTTGACTTTAACCCTTCCTCAACCAAGCTTCCCATTTTAACTACCTCGATGAATGTTTTCCCAATGGCAGATACTAAATGCCGTAGTACATTGGTTCCAAAGCTTGTAGAAAACAGTCTACCATCTCTCCCTCCTTCATAGGTGGGTCTACCCGAGTAGCTTGCTCCCTCCATCTAAATTCATATTCTTGAAAACTTTCTCCCAGGTTTTTCTCCATTTTTGTCAGTGTCAGCCTATCTGGAATAATTTCCAAATTGTACTGGAAATGGTTTGCAAATGCCTGGGCCAGATCATCCCAAATAAACCACCTGGTATGGTCTTCCCTTGTATACCATTCGAGAGCAGAACCACTAAGACTTTGGCTAAAGTAAGCCATGAGTAACTCATCTTTCCCACTGGCTCCGCGCATGTTGCTGCAGAACCCTCTTAAATGTGCTACCGAGTCACCGTGACCATCATATAAATCGAATTTTGGCAGCTTAAATCGTGCTCGCAGTTGCACTTCAGGGAATAGAAATAAATCCTTCTAAGCACGCTTACTTGACCACCCAAGCCCTGAATGTTACGGAATGATTGCTTGAGGCTTTTCATCTTTCTAGCCATCTCTTCCTACTCAGGATTTTTAGGTGGTTTCTCCTCTTCAGCCATATCAATGAGAGTGGTATAGGAATCATGCTGTCGGAAAGTAGGTTCCGAGGGGTAATAATGGTTGTCTTGGATGTGGAATAGTGGTTCACTAGATGATTTGTGCAGGGTGGCTGGTGGTGGGGCCACATGTATAGGAGCAACATGTGGCAGTGGTGGCGGAATTTGTTTAGGGATTGGAGGTGGTGCTTGTGATGTGGTTGCGTAGTAAGGTGGGTATGTGGGATAAGTGGAGGATGATTTCACAGTGGATGGGTCCTGTGCTGGGACTGGTGAAGGGATATATGTGGGATTTGCCAGGTATGTAGGTAAAGGTTGTCCCTTCGCCCAAGTCTGGTACATCTCGGCCATTTATTTTTTGAGCTTATACATCTCCTCTTTCATACTGTTCACATCCACTACCTCGTCTTCTTGTACTGGATCCATGACGGTTGCTTCAATTTCCTAAGTAATTGCCTTTGTCATATTCTTGGAACGAGTGTTGTAATGGTGAGTTGCCAGAATGCCAGTTACTAACCACCTATCTGTTACTCAACAACAACAAAACTTGTTAGCGGTTAGGCCATAATGGGTCAAAATACAGATTAAGAACACAATTTTGCCTGGCAATATGTGTCATCCCGGCCTTATTGTCTTTCTTGTTTGCCAATTCTTTTGTTTTCGGCTTTTTCTTTTCTTTATATTTTATTACACCGACATTCTCTTTTCCACTTTTATTTCTTCCTTTTTCCCTTTTTCATTTTTAAATTGGTCCTACATATTTTCCTATCGCACAAGTATTTAAAGGAAGAGAATAATAAAGACAAATTTGGAAATTTTCAACTTCATTAATAACCAATCATTGATTACAAAGATAATACTCTACAACCTTCTAAAATGCAGGAATAAAAATACAAACTCAAAATACATGTCCTAAGAATACATTAAAGATCCTAGTGCCTGCAGGACATCGTAAGGTCTCGCCGCGGGCCTATATGCAAGTCCCCTTTGGAGTTTATCTAAATATCTCATTATTTGCTTTACAAATATCATTGCTAAGGCGACAAATGTGGTCTGGGTCATATCTTCGCATATATGGCATTTCCGAGTAATATAGTGAGCAATGTTGACAATTCTCTCTCTAATCATTCCTTTCTCTTGGAGTAACCTCCCTATTTGTTCGGCACGAGCATCCAGAGTCTGTTGGCTTTTCTCTTGAAACTGCTGCAGTTCCATTTCTAACCGGGCCATGGCCGTATAGCAGTGTTCTCTTTCCATGTCAAACTCTTTTACTTGTTTGCTACTTTTGACCTCGGTAGTGACAATCTTTTTCCTCAACCGAGCAACTTCAATATTATGTTCTTCTTTCAATTGTTTGATTATACGAGCCCTTTCCTCAGCATTTTTAACCAATTGCTTCCAAACCCCGATTAATTCTTTCTCAGCTTTATCCAGGTCAAAACTGTAGTCGCTCACCTTTCGCTACAAATTATCAATCCGTTTTTCATCCCGGGCATGTCGAATAGGGGTTTCAGTTGTTGTTCTCATTTTTAGAATTTGATCTTTTAAGGCCTCATTTTCCTTAATCAGTTGTTTCTTTTCACCCTCATCAGCCGTCGTTTGTAAGTTGCTTTCGAACTTGAGGTCTTGAACTTGCTTTTTTAACATACTGATTTTGGCTCGGTATTCGTTCTCTTTAGCCAACCAATCCCATCGCTCTTTTGACAACTCGGCAGATTCTTGGATGTGAGGTCTCTTCATTGGTCTTTCATGCTCATAATCTCTTATGTACCATGTGGAGTAACCAGGTGACACTTCACCTCTGGCCAGATCCCTTACACAAGTGTCCACTATCAAACATTGACACTCATTCCATATTGGTCAGACTTTTGCCTCAGGAAACTGCCCATCGGGACTAATCTCTATTACCTGAATGCTAAAATCTCCATCTTTTGGCACTATTTGATATCTTCCGAGTTGTCGTAATACTCGATACGGTGCGTAAGGTTGAATACTTTTGAGCCCCATTAAAAGAAAGTGCGATCCTTCTGCTGGCATGTATATGATTTCATCGATGGGTAGCCACCCAAATGCCCATTCTATTTGACTAGCAGTAAGAGATCGGAAGTATGTGATCCAACCTTTAGACCTTTCCGGCAACTTGACCCTTTTTATCCTTATGTATAATTCTTCAATGCAAGTTTTTTCTGATGATCCATAACTTAGACATTGAGGGCGATGGCATAAGTGCTCGATCATCCATATATGTAATAACAAATTGCATCCCTCGAAGAAATCTTCTCCAACTTTACAAGCTTTGAGAGCACAAAAGATATCAGCCACTATCATTGGTGCCAAAGTACTATTATCCTGTGTGAGGAGGGTACTGACTATCCCGGCAATTCTGATGTTGATGTTCCCGTCTTTCCTTGGAAATATTATCAAACCCAAAAAGGCTACTATGAAATCAAAACACATATGTTCCTCCCATTTAGCCTGGTTTGCTTTACTGCAGAGTTTGTTTGTTGGGTTGTTAAATCCTCCAACGTGACCATATATATGGTATATGAAATTCATAGTGCAAACCCATGGACCAAATTTTCATTGTGAATGCTTCTGGCTATTTTCAAGAAGTCCAGGAATTTGTGAGCAGTGATGGCTCTTGGAGCAACCGGATATTTATCTTTCAGAGGGACCTCATTTTTACCGATGTAATTAGCAATCTCTTCTAGTTTCGGAGTAAGCTCAAAATCAAAAAAATAGAGCACATTGTGTGTAGGATCCCAACAGGTGACCAAGGCTTGAATAATGTCTCCCCGGGGTATGATATCAAGCAACCCGGTAAGACCTTTCAAATATTTCTTGACCTCATCTTGTCCGTCCTAACCCAAGTCATTCCACCATAGGCGTAACTCCAAAGGGTTCTTATTTATTAATGAAAAGGTACATTTTGCATTTTGCTCATCCTGCACATTTATTTAAAGGCGATTTAACCACATATTATTTGACCTAAAGACAAAAAATATATTTTTTAAAGGAAAAGATCTTTTTCCTTTTTCAAAAATTCCCTATTTGCGAATACGGCCTTTCATCACTTCCTCCGAAGATTTAAGGCTATATTTATTATTTAGGGAAAGTGACTCAAAAGTGGCCATTTTTTGCGCAAACAGCCTTCCGGCGTCCTTTCGGGACATTCGATTATTTTCAAAAACAGCATTACTTTGATTTATTAATATTTTTTGGTTGTTTTTGTAAAAGGGTGGTTGGACCCATCAAGGGTTGCCTACGTATCCCGCCTAGTGGTGAGAATCAAACCAGCGTAGTTCGGTCAAATTATTTTCAGACCAGCTATTTCTAGTTTTGACAAAATTGACTTATTTCTAACTATTTTTGATAATTTCCTCAAAATTTCGACAGAGTTTCGTCAGTATTTAGAAATTTCTATTTTTCTCAAAATTGCTATTTTTCTTTTCTTTCCCTCAATTATTTAGCCGGTCAGCATAATGGCCCAAGACAAATAAATGCAACATATAATCATGCTCGTCTTTTCATATCCGGGTTACCTGTCCTAGACGGACCCAACCCCTGTGTTGAGTCCCCTAAGTCAGATATGATGCAAATAATTGTCCTAATTCTAGGCTCAATATCCTGATTTTTCATAGGTTCTAGATTGTGTACCCGAGCGGACAACTCGGGTCGAGGAGGGTGCTACATACCGGGGACCCGCGGGATCGTCCGGCTTAGTAACTTTTCCAGCCTCTATTTCTTATTTGGGTATTGACTAAACAGAAAGGGGAGGTAAGAAGAGAAGGGTTTTCGGCATAATTTTTATATACAATTCACATAATATCAAAGCGGTAAACATATAGCACGTTGATCAAAATCATATAATGAAATCAGATATATTCAAAAAATAGCAATTTAACTGAGCTTGAATTCTTAAACCCTGAACCGAACCTCCTTTTTCTTTACCGCTTATTAACACCCCGGGAAGGGATATAATAAAAAGGGAAGGAGTTTTTCCAATTTAAGGACAGTCGGAACGGGATTAATTTATTTTAATTTTCATAGTTGCCACTTGAGAATATAATGGTGTCCCAAGTCACCGGTTTAATCCCGAACCGAGGAAAGTTTGACTCTGTTACAGTCTGCGAACTAGAAATTCGGATAAGAAATTCTGTTAACCCGGGAGAAGGTGTTAGGCACTCCCGGATTTTGTGGTTCTAGCACGTTCGCTCAACTGTTGTTTTGATTTTATCTGATTGCAATTTATATATTTTAATCATGTGCAAGTATTCCACTTTTGAATTTTAAGAATTTGCAACGTCGTGAGAATACATGCTTGACCACAATGTACGAGTACGCCTGTGGCTTTGGATATATTTCGACTTTGTTGGGAGTAAGATTTGGGTCACATAAATGTACACTCGTTCAAATGAATGTATATAAAGTTGTGCCTAATGGTGTCTATTCTTCGTTATTTTTTGGGAAAGATCGTGGAATTAGCTAAACAATCCTTCCGAGTCTAAGATTTCATAATTATTATTTGAGGGCCCCGTTTTGTCCGTTTTTATGACGAGGCTCATCTCATTGTATTTTCAGAAGGTACACCTAAATGTTGCTAAGTTTTCTAATTCTGTTTTTTCCTTAATAGAAATATTTATTAGTAGTTTTTTATATCATCCTCTATTTGGATCCAGGCCATTATTCGTTATTGGGCCTGGAATCTGGGTTAACTTAATAGAACCGCACCAAGGTGCAATTGGCTACTTGAAGCCCAGTTAGCATTTCCGTATCTATTTTCACAGGCATAAATGCCATATCGATTGGACTTGGGCCTCTTCTCATGACTAGGCCCAAATAATTAATATCTAAAGCAGGTTAAAAAATTTAATAAACTAACAAAGATATAAACAAATATTATTAAGTTCAGTATCAAAAATTAACTAGACATATTAACACTGATTTATATTTGAATACTACTGTTTAGTCACTCAGCTTAACTAAGTATGATCTATGTATTATTTATTAGTGGAGACAATACTTATTAAGATGTAGAGCTACCTTGTTGCTTTTGTTTAACTGGAAACATTAATCTAAAGCTTCAACCAAAACACACTCGAATTGCAATCTTAACTTCATTCATACTTGAATTTCTACTTTACACCACACCACTAAGTTTTAACGCGAGTTTTATAGTTAAACAAGTTTAAATGATGCTAAGCCATTAACGCGATTTAAACTTTAACTAATTCATATTTTTCAAATTAATAGCTACTGATTCAGAGTTCAATTAACAAAATATTTTGCCAGTTTTGTATTATACTTCTAACTTTAGAACATTTTTAGATCTACAAGTGAATTAACTAAGTTTTAGCCGGTTTCAATTTTAGATCTAGGTGAACATTTTTAAACTAATCTATTTAATATAATTCCTACATTACTATCTAACTACTACTATAAATTTGAATTTAAGTTCGTATAGTCCAAGTCCATATTACAACCAGAAATCCTAATGAATCACATGAACTCTAGTGTCTACAGCTACGACATAAATAAAATATAAGTACAAATGGGAAATAATAAGCATTTCATTTCTTCAAAGCACTTCAGTTACATCCTTGAGAGGTAGTAGTGTACCTAATCAAATCGAGATAAAAATAATGAGTTCTAGGGGAGTGAAGGAGAAGAAAATCAGCGATAGGCAGCAATCCAGTATTTTTGTATTTCAAAATCTTCTAAACTTTTTTTTAATAAGGCCTAAAGGGACCTATTTATAGAGTAAAATGGGAGGAAAATTTAAATTAGATATTCAGATTTCCCACCCCTACTCTTTTAAATTATTTTCAATTTAGTCTAGGTGAATTAAATAGGATTACACTTGAACCCCTACTAGAAGGTTCTAGGGTATTCTCTATTATTCTATTTAGGCGCAAATGCCTTTATTACCCTCACTTGCTAATGTTTACTACATATTTACCATTTAGTTATAGCTAGAATGTCCTTTATTGCTTAACTAATTACCTAAAAACCAAGCCTATTTGTCTTTTATACCCTTAATCTTTCCAAATTATTTTCAGAATACCATTTAACCATTCCCCTTTTACCCCTGTGTTTTGTATTTATTTACCCGACCAGCCTTGAGCAGTCAATAATCAGAACAATATTTAACAAATAACCCCAATACTTAGACTTTATATTATAGCCAATTCAGAACTAAGTAACCCCTTTTCAGAAATAACCACTTTGCAAACATGGCCACAAATAGCCTTTTAATTAATCAGAGGTCCATACAAGTCAAAAGTCAAAACTGTATTGCAATGATAGACACATTAAGCAGTTTAAAAACATAGCCCTAATACGACTAGTTACTCAGAAATTCAGAAGAGTCAAGAATTAAATTGTAGTGCAATAGTAGCCAGTATTAAACAATCTTGCAAATATAACCCTAATATGACTAAACACTTGATTGATCAGGACTTAGAGGAAGAATTTGATAATGGTTGAATCCAATTAATTAGAACATTTAATCGAAAAAGATCTATCAAGCAAGAACATTAATTGATTACAAAGCATGTAATTTAACAAGCGACTTAAATCCGAAAAGGAGAGCATACAGTCGATTTCAAGTACAAACAGAAAAACCTTTGAGCATGCAACAAGTTCAGGCTAACAAAAAATGAAGATAAAAGAATAACGCATAGCACAGTAGAGAAAAACAGGGCTTGGGGCTACATAGCTTTCTGTTGGTTTTCTTTTTCTTTCTTTCTTTCTTCTTTTTCTTTCTTTTCTTCTTTTTTTCTTTCTTTTCTTCGTTTTTTCTTTCTAACTTTGATCCTTTCTTGACTGTTGGTTTTCCAAACAAACTTCTAGAGTCTCGTTTGTTGTGAAAGAATGGTGTTTTAAGACTAGTGGTTTGACTGGGGTGGTTTTTTGGTTTGAGGGTATCCGCCAGAGTAGGGTTCCGGCGGGATATTTTTTGATATTCGACAGGCTAGGCTTAGATTCAAGGGAAGGTGGTTGGATAGGGTGAAAGAGGGGCTCAAGGTGGTTCCATGGTGTTACTGACGGAGGCTGGTTCAAAGATTGGTGGTCGCCGGCTAGGGTTCCGGCGACCTGTTTTTCATGATTCGAGAGAGAGAGGAGAGGGTTTTTGACGGAACTGGTGTGATGGAGTGAGAGAGGAGAAGAGGTGGGTTCAGGGGTATGAAAACTAGTCAGAGAAAATGACCAGAAACAAGCCACCGGTAGGGTTATGGTGGCCCAGGTGGAGAGGAAAGAGAAGGGTATGGCGGCTAGGGTTTTGAAGTATTAAAGTATAAGGTGTATTATGGTTAAGATGTAACATAGGGTGTATAGATATAGCAGACCTGTAATGGTGCCTCTCAACCGTTGGATCAGATCAAACGAATGGCCAGGATTCACTGGCCATTAAACGGTGTCATATGATTTAAATGAGGTCTTCCTCTCATCCATTAGATCATTCAAATGGACGGTTGTGATTAATTCCCACGAATGATGTCGCTTGATTTAAATGAAGCCTTCCTTTCATCCGTTGGATGATTTAGATGAATGGCTGTGATCAATTCAACTTAACGGCGTTGTTTAAATTATTATACAATCAATTATTTTGGTCCGTTTGATTCAACTTTTTAACGGTCTAGATTTGGCATCTTTAAACGACGTCGTTTGGTTTGTGCATGGGCAGGCCGGTGTTTTTCCTTTGGGCCTGTCTGTGTAATGTATTAATTGGGCTGTTGATTTTTGTAATTTGGCCCAAATACTTTGTATTCTGTATTATTCTTTGTATTATACCTTTTTTTTGTATTTTCGTATTGTATTTTATTTATTATTTTTATTGTATTATATATATTTGTTTTTTTTGTATTTTATTACCAATGTATTTATTATCTCTTGTGCTTTGTATTTTCTTTTAATTTTTCTAATTTTTCTAGAATTAAGAGTAATTTTTTGATATTTTTGGTATTTTCTAATTAATTCAAACTGTATTTTTTGTTTTAATTTTCTTTGCTTTATTTTCAACAAATAAAAACAAACACTGGTACTTATACACAGTGATCAACAAGTTTCACACAAAAATTACTTTTATATATTTTTTGGACTTATTTACTTGGGGCAAAAAATCACGTGCCCATACAGATCCAGGTACTTCGATTCAGTGCTACCACCCTTGAGGTGAGGCGACTGCTCCAGAGACTTTGAGATATATCTTCCGTGTCTGCAGATCGAGCAGTCCCTTTTCATTCTAGCTTGTAGTGATAACCCTTCATCTTTTCTATTAATGTAGACATTCCGGAGTTAGAGCCTATTGGTTATATTCGTAGCTTGTGATTCACGGGTTTCCCCGTTTTGGGAGAAATATATTAGTTTTGAGAGTTAATATTGTGTATGCCGAGCGGCATTTTTTAAACACTATTTCTATTTTAAATTATTTTCTTTCGCAAATTGGTCTATCTTCTGCATTTTAGGCTTACCTAGTCGTAGAGACTAGGTGCCATCAATATGGTTCACGGAGGGTGAACCGGGGTCGTAAAAAGTTGATATCAGAGCTCTAGGTTCATAGGAGTCATGAATCACAAGCTGGTATATTAGAGTCTCGTTGATCGGTACGAAATGTCTGTACTTATCTATGAAATGCTATGTAACTGTTAGAAAAATTTTACTTCATTTGATTTCCTCGTCGTTCGAGATTTTGATATCACAAATCTAACTTTTATCTTCTATTCTCTCATAAACGGTGAAGGCACACACTACCCGAGATGATCAGGCACCCGCACCCCCTACTACAGTCATTAGAGGCTGGGGCTAGGGCCGGGGTAGAGGCCGGGGCTAGGGTAGAGGATAATGATGCGAGCGTGGTGCAGACTGAGCACCCGCGCAAACTGCCATCGAGGTATCACCAACAGTTCTAGCCGGAGTCGAGGAACCTGATATGCCTACTAATACTACCACTCAAGCGTTTCAGGAGACTCTGGCGTAGTTCATGACCATGTACACCACTCTAGCTCAGGCAGGGTTGCTTTCCCTTGCTGTAGCCACATCTCAGGATGGAAGAGAAGCACAGACTCCTGCCGCCCGCACTTTTGAGTAGTGAGTGCATGTCGATTAGGTCCTAGAAATTATTTATGTATATCCTGCAGTCCCAGGTCATCTCGAGGACAATGCATCAGCTTCAGAGGATGAGCAGCGGAGACTTAAGAGGTTTAAGAAGTATGATCCTCCTTTATTCAGTAGGTTAGCATCAGATGATGCCTTGTTATTTTGGGAAGAGCATACCGTATCCTCTGTACCATCGATATATTAGGATCGAGCGGGGTTTCTTTCATTATTTTCCAGCTTTGAGTAGCTGCCTATGAGTGGTGGCGCACCTATAAGTTAAATAGTCCAGACGAGGTTGCTTCGCTGACTTGGGCCCAATGTTCAGATATATTCTTGAGAGAGTTTGTTCCTCAGAGCCTCAGAGATGCATGGACCACCGAGTTTGAGTATTTGCGCCAAGGTGCTATGACTGACTCAGAGTATTCTGTCTGTTACACTAGCTTGGCTAGACATGCACCAGTCTTGGTTTCTACTATTCGTGAGAGGGTTCACCGGTTTATTGAGGGTCTTATTCCCAGCATCAGGTCTAGCATAGCACATGAGTTGGAGATGGACATTTCTTATCAGTAGGTGGTGAGCATTGCTAGGAGGATTGAGGGTATGCATGCTAGGGAGAGAGAGGAGAGGAAGGCCAAGAGGTCTCTAGTGTCGGGCCATTTCTTGGGTGCCCGTGTCCCAGCAGCAGGTCACCATGGTAAGGGTTATATGAGTCGTCCCGTTCATTCAGCTCTTCCAGTAGCCAGTGGTGCTCCAGCTCCTCCTAAGCCTTAGGAGCCGTATTATGCACTTTTGATATCTAGCGCGCCTCCTGCGCGAGACACTTTTAGAGGTCAGTCCAGATGACATGACCCAAGCCATTCACAGCCACCATGTCATCCCAAAGCTTGTTTTAAGTGTGGTGACACACGCCATGTGGTGAGGGATTACGCTAGACTTGGGAGGAGTGCTCCTCCACAGACTTTCCATCCATAGAGTGCCCTGCAGAGTTCTCAGGCTATGGTTATAGATCCAGTTGCTACCTCACCTTCTAAGCCAACTAAAAGTGGAGGTCGGGGAGGTATATTTTGCCCTAGAGGGGGAGGACATGCCAGATACTATGTCCTTCCTGCCTACCGAGGCTGTTGCCTCTGATTCTGTCATCATAGGTACTATACTGGTTTGTCACAGAGATGCATTGGTTCTATTCGATCCAGGCTCTACTTATTCTTATGTGTCTTCTTATTTTGTTTTACCTTTGGATATACCTAAAGGTTCTTTGAGTTCCCCTATTTATGTTTCTACTCTTATGGGAGATTCTCTTGTTGGGGATCGTGTTTATCGGTCATGTTTGGTTGCTCTTAGTGGTTTTGAAACTAGAGCCGATTTATTGTTGCTTAGCATGGTTGATTTTGATATTATCTTGAGCATGGACTGGTTGTCACCCCGTTATGCTATTATTGATTATCATGCCAAAATCATGATGCTGGCTATGCTAGGTGTATCGCGTGTTGAGTGGAGGGATGATTTAGATCACACTCCACGGATAGTTATTTCTTTCCTTAGGGCTCAGCGTATTGTTGAGAAGGGGTGTGATGAATATTTAGCTTATACGAGAGATGTCAGCATTGATACCCTTTCCGTTGATTCAGTCCCAGTAGTACAAGATTTTTCTGATGTGTTTCCAGCTAACCTTCGGGGTATGTTGCCCAATAAAGATATTGGTTTTGGCATTAATTTATTGCCAGGCACTCAACCCATTTCTATTCCTCCGTATCGTGTGGCTCATCCTGAGTTGAAGGATCAGTTACAGGAATTGCTTGATAAGGGCTTTATTCAGCCCAGTTTATCCCATTGGGGTGCTCTTGTCTTGTTTGTGCAGAAAAAGGATGGTTCTATGCGTATGTGTATTGATTATCGCCAGTTGAACAAAGTTACAGTGAAGAACTGTTATCCTTTGCCTCGTATTGATGATCTATTTGACCAGCTACAGGGTGTACGAGTGTTCTCTAAGATTGGTTTGTGTTCAGGGTACCATCAGTTGAAGATTGCTTTTAGGACTTGGTATGGTCATTACGAGTTCCTTATTATGTTGATAATTGTGATTTTAACACGTTTTATGACCATACTTGCCGATGCTTTATGTATGATTTGCCATAAAATAGACCCAGAATGCTTATAAGTTGCACTTGATCGCAGGTTTGAGCGACAAGATGACAAAAGTCAAAAATTGGCTCGAAACGGAGTGAAACCTGCTCAAGTGTCAAAGATCATTAAAGCAAGGACATTCAGAACTTCGTGCGGACCGCACCATCATATCATGCGGCCGCACCATAGGAGTTCAGAGGGTGGTCATTTTTAATCCCAAACGGTGTGGCCGCACTACAAGTTAACGTAGTTCGTGCCCAGCCAATGCGGTTGCACTACAGGTTCACGCGGACCGCACCATAAAAGTCAAGTGACTATCATAAGCTGCTCATGCGACCGCACTGCAAGTTCACACGGTCCACGACAGTCATCATGCGGCCGCATTCCATTATTGTGCGGTCTGCATCAACATCTTCAGAGGGCAAGTTTCAAAAGTCAAGCAACCCAGTGCGGCCGCGTGTCAACTTTGGGCGGTTCGCACTGGGGTGTAAGGGTAGTTTCGTCTGATTTTTCCAGCCTAGTATAAATAGAACATTTTACCATTTTTAAATCAAGTTTTGTTCACCTGAGAGCTGTTGCACTCATAAGACTTTTGTATTAGCCAATTTTGGGCATTTGTACCTTATTTCATCATAGATTCTTGTAGTTTAACATTATTGATTAATTAATATGGTTATTTCATCTTCTATTTCTTCAGTTCTTTTTCTTATTATGTCTAACTAAACATATTAGCTAGGGTTGTGGCTCAACCCTAGTGTGGGTGATTGATGAGCATTGCTTATTAATGATGGACTGATATTGGGTGTTTGTTATTTGGGTTAATTTTATGGTTTAATTAAGGATTGGTGGTTGCAAACATTGATTATAGCTTAGTGGGTCTTGATCCTTCTTGAGAAAGAGAGTCTATGACCCCAAAATTGGCCCAACAAGGAATTGAGATGGACCCATTAGAAATGGTAGTCCCAATTAATGGATTAAACCTCAAGAGAGTAATCACCCTACTTGAACCCTAGTTACTTGGTCTAATTGGCCTACCCATTTGGTCTCGAGAGAGTCAATTGGGCAAAATTGCTCTCTCTACCGAGAGGTGTGAGAGTGGGTACAATTGTGCAACGGTTATAACATTGATCCCAAATATGTCAATCTGTTGTTGGTAGCTTCTACCCGTTAGTTAACCACCTAGGTGATGCCACGACCCTAGTGCCTTTCTCTATATTAATCACAACTTAGAACATATCTCTTAGCATAATTTAGCATTAGCTTGTAGTTGGCAATAGTAGCTATTTAAACAACAAAACCCCAAAAATGTTAGAAGTTCAATTAGAAACAAACACGCATTCGAAGTCTAAACAAATACACAACTCCCTTTCTAGCTCCCTGTAGAAATTGACCTCGATACCACTATTTGGGTAAAAGTCTTAGCACCCACTCCTCCTACCATGGTGTAAGGTTGAGTTTGCTATGATCACTTTTTTGGCGCCGTTGCCGGGGAGCTTACAGTGTTGACTATTTACGTAGCTAGTTTTGTGTTTTGCTTCTCTTTCCTTCTTTTTACTAACGTTATTTGTGTCAATTCATCAAGTACAGATGGCTCTAAATATAAATGTCCTTCTTAACAACATGGTTGCAGGGGAGGAGGTTGATGATGTTGAGCAAGATGAGCTCCAGGTACCACAAGTACCACAGAGAGGTAGAAATGCTAATGCAAATCCAATTAATCAAATCCCAGACCCTCCTCTGCCTCTACCAAGAGTAGCTCCAAGGGTCCTTCCGAACCAAGGTTATGCAAGTGCCATAGTTCCTCTTCGAATCCGGGCGGGAAATTTTCAAATCATAAATGTTATGTTGACACTTCTTGAGCAACGAGGGTATTTTACGGCCGTCTCCGACCAAAATGCATACAAGCACTTGAAGGTGTTCGTAGATACTTGCTGGGGGAGTAAACAAACCACTGTGTCCGAGGATGCTTTGAGATTGAGGCTTTTCCCATTCTCTCTTCGGGGAAAGCATTGGATTGGTTAGAAAAACTTCCAAATCATTCAATCACAATGTGGGATGAATTGTCGGACAAGTTCATTGCCAAGTTCTTTTCTCCAAGTCACATATTAGAAATGCTTCCAAATCATTCCATCAAAACATGGGATGAATTGGTCGGCAAGTTCATTGCCATGTTCTTTTCTCCAAGTCACATGGCGGCGCTCCATGATGAGATTTTGGCTTTCAAACAAGAGCCAACGGAACCTTTGCATGAAATATGGGATAGATTTAGAACTATGGTCAAAGGTGTCCAAATAATGATATGAATGATGTGATAATTTAACAAACGTTCTATAGGGGCATCAACACAACAAACCAATGTATTGTGAACCAATTGGCGGGTGGAAATTATGAAGCTCCCGTATAATGAAGCTTGTGATGTGTTAGATGAAATGCCAGATACTTCTTCGGCGTGGCAAAGCCGGGCAAACATTCCTCAAGGTGATCCTAATGTCATACATTTGCATAAGGAGTTGTATGACCATGGCCAAGCCATTTCCGAACTCACAACAATAATGAATCAATTGGCGAAGGCGCAATTGCAACAAGTTCAAAACCTGCTCCAAGTAAATGCCATGGAAGGAGTGAATATGATGAAAAGAAGGCAACATCCGCAAGATTGTGACAACTATGATGAAGGTGGTGGTTATTCAAATAAGTTCTATGATGAGCAAAGTAAGGATTGTCAATATGTTAACAACTACCAAGGAAATAGAGGAAACCAAGAAAATCAACAATGGCGATCCCAAGGAAATGGGGGCAATAAACAAGGAGGTTGAAATTGGAATAACAATAATCAACAACAAGGCGGTGGAAATTGGAATGGGAATAACCAAAACAACAATTGGGGAAATCAAGGTAACAACGGTGGAAATTGGAATGGAAACAACAACAACAATTAGAATAATAACAATGGTCAATGGGGTGGAACAACAATGGTGGTCCAGGAAATTGGGGGCAAGGCTTTCAAAGGCCTCAGATGTTTCAACAACCGAACAACACACCACCATTTTAATCTCAGGGGTCTATTTCTTAGGGAAATGATTTAGGAGAATTAAGGTTATGTTTGAACAAATGATAAAGAAGAACCAAGACTCTGATGCGCAATTAGCGTCATACGACACTTCCATCCGTAACTTGGAGGTGCAACTTGGTCAAATTTCACAATCCTTAAACACTCGCTCAAAGGGTGCTCTACCAAGTAACATAGTAGTAAACCTAAGGGTGGGCACAACAACAATGTGATGGCAGTGATCACGTGAAGTGGGCGAGGCGGTGATGTGCATGCCTCAAGATAGAATCAAGTCATGGTTGATGAAGATGAGTTGCATGATGATGATATGCCTATGGGGGTTGATTATGTAGTTGAACCAAGTGCGAGAAATGATGTGCAAATTGACATTCAAGTGGTTGATAAGGAGACACAAGAGAACCTGAACTCGTCTAGGGAACATGTGATAGATATGGCCGAGCTGGAGGTGCCCAAAGCCAAGGCACCCTTGCATAGGCCTCCTTTGCCCTACCCTCAACGGTTGGCCAAGCAAAAGGGTGACAATCAAATTAATAAATTCATTAAGATGATGAAGAGTTTGACTATCAGTGTGCCTTTGATGGAGGCACTCGAGAAAATTTCGGGGTACGCGAAGTTCATAAAGGATTTGGATACAAAGAAGTGGTCAATGGAGTGTGAGACAATCAAGATAACCCATCAAGTGAGCGTAATTGTACACTCCATGGCTCCTAAACTTGAGGATCCCCGTGCATTCACTATCCCATGCACTATTGGAAGTGCCGACTTTGCAAAAGCCCTTTGTGACTTAGGGGCGAGTATCAACTTAATGCCATATTCGATTTTCAAAACTTTGGGAATCGGGCAACCTCGCTCGACTTCAATGAGGCTCCAAATGGCGGATAGGTCAATGAAGCGGCCTTTGGGTATAATCGATGATTTCCTTTTTCGTGTTGATAAATTCATCTTGCCGGCCGACTTTATGATACTAGATTGTGAGGTGGACTTTGAAGTCCCAATTATCCTTGGTAGACCTTTCCTAGCAACGGGGAAGGCTTTGGTTGATGTCGAGGTTGGAGAGTTGACCTTCTGAGTTGGTGATGAAAAGGTGGTGTTCCATGTGTTCAAGTCTATGAGGCAACCAAATAGCACCGAGGTGTGCTCGTTTGTTGACATTGCCACGGCGGTGATAGTGGATGACACAAGTGCAATTATAAATATTGAAAATCCACTTGAAGTGGTGCATTTGAACAAGGAGGCTAATGATGATGCCGGGAGAATTAAATGTGTAAATGCTTTGCATGGTATGGGCTCATACTCTTATGAGCCTAGGAAGTTATCATTGGACCTTGAGAATCACAAAACTCCCCCAACAAAGCGATCTATTGAGGAGCCGCTGGTGTAGGAGTTGAAACCACTTCTTCCTCACCTCAGGTATGAATACTTGGGTCCTAATTTCACATTGCCTATTATTCTTACGTCTTGCTTAACTAACATGTAGGTTGACGCCACTTTGGCGGTTCTACAAAAGCACAAGCGGACGATTGGATGGACGTTGGTGGATATTCGGGGTATAAGCCCCGCTTTTTGCATGCAAAAGATCATTTTGGAGGAAGATGCAAGGCCATTTAATAAATATCAAAGAAGACTAAATGAAGCTATGCAAGAGGTGGTCAAGAAAGAGGTTATCAAGTGGTTGGACGCCGGTGTAGTCCACCCAATCTCGGATAGTTCATGGACCTTTCCGGTCCATTGTGTGCCAAATAAGGGTGGTATGACGGTTGTCACTAATGCCAATAATGAGCTGATCCCTATGCGTACGGTCACGGGTTGGAGGGTGTGCATGGATTATACAAAGCTCAACAAGGTCAAGAGAAAAGATCATTTGCTTCTATAATTCTTGGACCAAATGCTTGATTGTTTAGCGGGCCACGCTTATTATTGTTTCCTTGATGGCTACTCGGAGTATAATCAAATTCAAATTGCCCCGGAGGATCAGGAAAAGACAACCTTTACATGTCCGTATGGCATATTCGCTTTCTCAAGAATGCCATTTGGACTTTGTAATGCCCTAGCGACCTTCCAAAGATGTATGATGAAAATCTTCACCGACATGGTGGAGGATATTCTGGAGGTCTTCATGGACGATTTTAGCATGGTGGGGGACTCATTTAAAAAATGCCTAGTGAACTTGGACAAGGTGTTGAAAAGATGTGAGGAAACCAATCTTGTACTAAACTGGGAGAAATGTCACTTCATGGTGCAAGAGGGTATTGTGTTGGGTTACAAAATCTCAAAACTTAAAATTGAAGTCGACAAGGCAAAAATTAAGGTCATCTCAAATCTTCCTCCCCTTACTTCTGTAAAAGGGGTGAAGAGTTTCTTGGGTCACGCCGGGTTCTACCGGTGATTCATTAAAAACTTTTCAAAAGTTGTGAACCCGCTTTGTAAATTGTTGGAAAAGGATGTGAAGTTCATCTTTGATGAGAGGTGTATGGAGTCCTTTGAGTTATTGAAACACAAATTGACCACAACTCCCATCATCACTGCACCCAATTGGGAATTACCTTTTGAACTTATGTGTGATGCGAGTGATGTCGCGGTAGGTGCGGTGCTTGGCCAAAGAATCAAAAAAATGTTCCATCTTGTGTATTATGCGAGCAACACAATGAATGAGGCTCAAAGAAACTACACGGTGACAAAAAGGAGCTCTTGGATATTGTGTTCACGATGGAGAAATTTCGCCCTCAGGTATTTGATGACAAAGAAAGACTCGAAAGCAAAGTTGATGAGATGGTGTGATGACCTGGCCCGTTGAGTTATCATCCTATTTTCCCCGTTATATGCTTGTTCATGTTTGAAAATATGTGTTTGGTGAGTTTAAGTCAATTCGGATCGAGTTTGGTTGGAAATGAGACAAATAGTCTCTTAGAAGAAGGAATAGTTTGGAAAAGTCAACCGGATGTTGACTTGTGAGTTAGAGAGCCCGGAATCAAATTCTGATGATTCGGTTAGCTTCAGGAGGTTATTTGTGGCTTAGAAGAGTGATCGGAATTGAATTTGGAGGTCCGGTGTAGTTCTAGGCTTGAATTGGCTAAGGTTGAATTTTGGCGAAATCCGAACGGTAGGCGAGATATAGATCCGAGGCTCGGAATGAAATTTCGAGAGTTGCAGTAGCTCTGCATTAGGTGATTTTGGATATACATGAAAAATTCATGTCATTCGAAGGTGGTTAGGTCGGGTTTTAGACCAAATGTTGGTTTCGGAAGTTTTTATGAAAATTAGGCTTGAATCCGTGAGAAAATGGTGATTTTAATGTTTATGATGGTGTGTTTATGTTGCGAGCAAGTTAGAATGAGGTAATGTGAGGTATGTGTGCTTTTGGTTGGGGTCCCAGGGGCCTGGGGATGTTTTCGGAGGGTCGATCGGGTGAATTTTTGATATTTTGGACTACTGGTGTGATCTGCAACAGGGATCTCGCTTCGACGGATAGGTAACCGCAGAAGCGGCTCGGCAGGAGCGACCCAGTGGTCGCAGATGTGATCAAGGTGTGGCTGGGGAAGAATCGCAGAAGCGGTAAGGAGGTCGCAGGGGCGGGCTTGCAGAAGCGAGCCCCTGACCGCAGAAGCGAAGCTTGTTCGATTGGGCTATTCCGCAGAAGCGGAGAAGGGTCCGTAGAAGCGGTCTCGCGTATGTGAGAACTGGACTGCAAAAGCGGTCCTCGCCATTTATTGAAGAAGTCGCAGAAGTGACCAATTAACCGCATAAGCAGTATCTCTTAAGCGATGAATGTTCCGCAGAAGTGGAAATCGCGTCTCGATAAAGAAACCATAAGGGTGAAATTTAATAAGTCATAAAAACATTTAGGGCTTGGTTCTAAGAGACGAATTGGGCAATTTTGAGGAGAATAATCGAGAGGGTTATTCAGGTAAACAACTATGGACTCAATTTGTGATTTTACATTGATAAATTATGAATTTAACACTTGAAAATGGAGGTATGAGGGGTGTATTAATGGAGGTTTTTGTTCTAAGCCTGGATATTAAAATTCATCGGTTTGAATGGGAAAACAGAGTCCGATTTTGATAAACTTTATATGCATGGACTCGTGTTGAGATAAGGATTCGGAAAATGTAACTTTTGTAATTTTTCGAGAAGCGTACCAAAAGTCAAAATTTGGCGACTTCGTGGGTTTTGGTGTAATTCGAGTTATTTTGATTGGGTTGTGTTCATTTAGCCTATTTTGATGTATTCTTATTGATTTTGATCAGATTTGGCATCCGAGGAGGTTGATTTGCGAGGCAAGCGCAAGGCGAGCTAGGACTTTTGCCGATTCGAGGTGAGTGGTGGTAATAAATGATGTACTGAGGGTTTGAAACCCCGTACTCGCACTATACAGTGTTATGCTGAGATGAAACACGCGTCATGTGACGAGCGTGGTGATATTGTGAATGGGGATTTGGACTTGGTCCTTCCCGATTGATAGTTTACTGTGTATAATGACCGAGACTGTGCTTATATCTGCGTAATTGGGCTAGTAGCCATGTTTGGGGACTTGTGCTGATTTGTAGAATATTAGGGAAGCCTGTAGAGCTAAATAAACCCTATATCATGTTGAACACATACTCTCAGCCGTACTCATAGCTGTATAGCATGATATGAATCAGTACTAAATGTGTACTCTAAGTGAGAATACATACACTCAGCCGTATTCATAGCTGTATAGCATATCATGAGCCAGTACTAGATGTGTACTCTGAGAAAGACTACCTAGGGTGGGATTCCCTGTTCTAGCTGAGTGGGCCCGAGAGGCCAAGCCTAGATTGACTAAGATGGGGGAGAGGACCCGCAGTGAGGTATTATATATATTGGATCGTGCTGCACGCTACAACACTATATATATTGGATCGGGCTGCACATCGCAGCACTATATATATTGGAACGGGCTGTACGGCGCAGCACTATATATATTGGATCGAGTTGCACGCCGCAACACTATATATATTGGATCGGGCTGCACGCCACAGCACTATATATATTGGATCGGGCTGCACGCCGCAACACTATATATATTGGATAGGGCTGCACGCCATAGCACTAAATATATTGGATCGGGCTGCAAAGTCTTTCAAAAAATGCTTCTCACGGAGTGCTCAAACGGACAAAAATTGCTCGTATCCGCTCACTTGTCTTTGCACGAAAAACTCTTCGTGTTTTTGCGCAAAGAGGGGCAGCTGTGAGCACGTGATTTTTGTCCTATATGAGAATTACTCCCAAAAATTCAAAATAAAAGAGTTGTGTTGTTTGCAATATTTTTGGATTTTGTGGATTTTGTCTATTTTTCTCTTATTGTTTGAGTCTGTATGTGCGTGTTTATAAGAAAATACAAAAATATATTGTGTTTGCACTCTTAGGATTTAAATTTACAATTAAATGTAATCAGGTTTATTTGACGAAAATGGAAAATAACAAAAATATGCGTTTAATGTTTAAAGTCTAATTGTGTGATTTTATCATTTTATCTTTAATTATTATTTAATTGTGTGTTAATTGTTATAAGGATTTAACTCGTACTTTTATAAGTTGATTTATTTCTATAAGTTAATTTAAGACTTTTAGAATTTTTAGTTATTAATTTTGAACTAAAAGATTTTGAAGAGAAAAGAAATAAAATGAAAATATAAAGGAGAAAAAATCCGGAACTGGGCCAAAAAATCGAGCCCAATTCTCCTGACCCATTACGTGACCCAAAGCACTTACCCATACCCTGTCCAAATCGAGCCCTTTCAGAGACGTCCAAACGACGTCGTTTTGGTCACACTTGATTTGGGCCATTGATCTCAAATTGATCAACGGCCAAGATCATATTTTCCCTTACCTATTTTTTAACCCGACCCATTACACGTTCCCAAAATGACCGCGTTTTCCATGACGATGGATCACAGCTCCATTCAATTTTAATATATCAAACCCCCCAATACCCCTAAACCCGTTTCCATTCTCAAATTCCCCCAAACAAGGCCCCTTTCGTCTCTCAAACCTCGTCTCTTTCAGAGACTAGGAACCCTAGCGCTGCCCTCATTCCCCTTCACCGTATGCCCGGTGGCAACGGTATCGATGACCGTGAAAACAACATCCTTGAACCACCATGCGCTGCTCTTTCCAAATCCACACTCCATGGTCTTCAAATCTTTGCCGTCTGTTTCGAATCTCCAATCAAAGGTTCCCGTTTCAAACCCTAGCATGTCCACGTGACACCAAATTCATACTTTAGAGACACTAGACCACCCTCTTCCCAAATCCCTTACCAGCTTTCCCCAAATGTCACCACAGATGTTCGAATTTCAAATATAGGGTTCGAACCCTGGAAAGCCAAGATGGGTCATTCATTGGAGGATTCTTATTTTTCTTTGGGAATAGGGTCGATTTGGTCTCAAAATAATGTCGTTCTCTTGTTCTGGACAAAGAACAAGAAAGCGATGTTATTTGGAGATAAAATCGGGGAAAAACAGTCTCGAGCTCAAGTGTGATAGGTGAGTTTTGTATATTTCAATTTTTCTTTATTCTTTTCTTCTTCTTTTCTTTTTGTTTTCTTTGTTTTAAATTCTTTGAAATTCTAGTTATTTGCAATCTTCATGTTCATTTGTTTTCCCTCCTATTTCATTATGTTCTTGTGATGAATTAATGAATTGAGGTTTATTTGTCATTTTTCTTTTGAATTGAATTAATCATGCACTCTTGTTGGTTTCAAATCTCTGAAAGCATGTGCAATCGATTAGCCTCAATGTGTAAATGCTTGGAAAATTTTCAGAATGTTTTAAGGGATTAATTTAAGGAATTGAATTAAGTGATATGCACACTAATTGTCAGGGCACTCTTGGATTAAACTATAGGTAGCCTATACTATCTGATTTTAATAAAAAAAAAAGTAATGATATACTCTTAAATTAAATCAAATGGGGTGGTGGAAAAGGGAATGACAGGCGAGAATAAGGCTGAGGTAACATGGTTTGAGGGTAGCAGATTAAATGCATAATTGCGTCCATACACTTTGAATTAAATACATAGACACATAATAGTGGAGCTTCAGAAAAGAACATGGGGGAAGATATATTAATTGAAAATGCTTTTAAAAGCTGGAAAGGGGAACAGAGGGAGAAAAAGGGGGAGACATACAAAGAGATAGGGAGAGGTATTCTGAAAGGAGAAGCTGGAGAAAAACATTTTGGAGAGTTTTTGAGAGCTTTTCTTAGTATTTCAATTCTGGACTGATTTTCATAGGGAGAGAGTTAAAACGGGCTAGCTTATATCTTCATAAGTCAGGGATATAGAGGAGAGTGAGGCTGGATTCCGAGACTTAGAGTTCAGTCTTTGATAGTGTGAAAGAAATAGAAATCAGAATACTATTCCATTGTATTTCTGAGTGTGATCTTGGTCTCCTATTGTTTTTCTGGGATTTTTCAAGTGGCTTCTTGAGTTAATTGTTGGTCCTTTGTTATTACTTTATTGGGTGGTTGCTGGATTTTCTGCTTGGTTTTCAAGTCTACTACCCGGTTTTCCGGTTACTAGTTGTTAGTGGCTACTGCTGTAGCTGTTTGTGTTGCTGTGTTGCTGCATGCTTCACCTGCTGATCCTCCTTTCTCTTCTTCTTGTGGCCAATATCCAGGTACACACTTGAATTCCACACTGATGTAACAGTGAAGCTGAGCATGAAAAATGAAAAAAAAATGTGAAAGAAGTAATACTCGAGTAGTCAAAAACTTAGTATATCTGTAATTTGGTAGATATGCAATAAGTAATTGTATACTCTATTTTCCTAATTCAATGAAGTATGTGGATTGTAGGTTTTACATATGAATATGACTGTATTGGACCAAAAGTGTGGATTCCTCAGTTGTAAATTTAGTAACTTAATCCTAATTTCAGTAGCATGGACTTAGAAGTCAAACTTCCAAGTTAACTGTACTTTCCCGAATAAGTTAAGCATGCCCATTATTGTCAAGTTGTCTATTTAAATAATCAGAACAATGTAAAGATAGCATGAGTTTTTTTATGCTTGTTGAAACTTGTTGGTTCCCTAGTTATAGAGGTTTCAATATGGGAAGCAATAGGTAGATAATAATTGCAGGCAACCCACTTGATCAAAGTTTGAAATATTGTGTTTAGCTTCATCATGTAATGCAATTGGCGATGATCTGTGTAAGGTAAATCGAACTCGAATCTGTTTTTTTGTGAATTGAACACTGAAGCGGGCCCGATATTGGAATAAGATGGCCTAGGTCCCATTTAACACTACATGCGTTGGACCTGGGCCCACGTTGGCAAACGGACTGCCCATATGGCATCTATTATCTGATTTAACAGTGTTCGAAACCCGACTATAACAACTCGAAAGCATGTAAATGAATTAGGACCCTTTTTCTTCTTTCATTTTAGAGACGGACGAAAAATAAAAGAATGTATTCACTTTAGGATGATCCTTTAAAAAATAAACAAACCATCGCCAAATACAACACGCAAGCTATGAGGCCCTCAATAAATGCTATACAAAAACTCTTAGAATTTGGGATGGGCCGTTTAGTGAAATCCACGGCTTTCCCAAGAATAATAGCGCATTAGACTCTTTAGGTACGTATTTTAATAACATCACCTCCATAAACTCGGGTGTACATTTATGTGACCCAAATCCAGATCTCAACGGAGTCGAAATGTGTCGATAATCGCGGGTACATTGATTGTGACGTGATTCGAGATACATTTTCATAACGTTGCAATTCTTTAAAACAACTCTTATAATAATAATAATAATCAAAAGAGGTTGAAAGCTAAAATTTGCATATAAGTTGAAGCATGTTATAAAGTCAGATAAATAAGCCAAATATGACAGTTGAGCGACCGTGCTAGGACCACAAAACTCGGGAATGCCTAACATCTTCTCCCGGGTTAACAGGATTTCTTATCCGGATTTCTGGTTCGCGAAATGTTAATAGAGTCAAATCTTTCCTCAATTCGAGATTCAAACCGGTGACTTGGGACACCATAAATCTCCCAAGTGGCGACTCTGAATCTCTTAATAAATGAATCCCATTTCGATTGTCCTTTAATTGGAAAAACTCCTTTATCACGCCCTTCGCGGGGTGCGGTAGCGCTAAAAGGAGGTGTGACACCAACGGATGTGGCCATACCTAGAAAAGAAAATTGGCCTAACTCCAGTTTGTTTGATGAAGTTGAATAGTAAATTTTTTTTGGGCGAAAGGCAAATAGGGCTCATACTTGATTTCATGTGCAGATATATGTGTTCAGGAGAGCAGTTGAGCTACCGCAACTGCTACATTATTGTTATCCCGAGGAGACTTCGAGGTAGCTGCCGGCGTCCGTAGGACCCGATCTCTTCCTCCCTATCATCATGTCTTTTACTATTCTGCCTAGACTTGGATTGTATAGGATATTTTCATCTGTTAGAGGCTCATACTTATGACACCGCGATTGTTGGGCTGTATTTTGTGTATTTTGTTTCCGCACTTGTTGTTTTGTTATGAAAACAAGTTATTAACTTTAATCGATCAGTATTAATTAATAATTGGCTGGTAATATGGGAAAACATGGTCGGGCTTGCCTAGCAATGTGTTGGGCGCCATCATGACCGGGGTTTGGGTCGTGACAAATTGGTATCAGAGCCTAGGTTAACAAGTCTTGCAAGTCATGAGCCGGTTTAGTAGAGGCTCGTGGATCGGTACGGGGACGCCTGTACTTATCCTTGGGAGACTGCAAACCTTTTAGGAAAGCTTCAATTCTTGAAATTCTTGTCGATTCAAAACTGAACTAAGATATTTTATTCTCTCGCAGATGGCGAGAACTCGAGCTTACGGATGAGGTGAACGACCACCATTACCACCTACTATAGGCCGTAGACGCGGCCGTGGTCATGGCAGGGGTAGGGCAGTCGTGGCAGTGCCAGCTGACCCATAACCTCCAGTTGTTGAGGCTCCATCAGTACCAGTTCAGGCACCAGCTATGCCCATTGTTATTTCGAGTCTACAGGAGACCCTAACTCAGATATTAGCAGTTTGCACTGGCCTGGCACAGGCAATTTCAACTTCCACCACAGCAGCTACATCAAGGACCGGGGGTGGTCATCAGACCATTGCAGCTCACACTCCAGAGCTAGCAGTGCAGGGCCTGCAGACACCTGAGGCTCCTTCAGTTTAGCCAGTGGTCCCAGTACAGCCAGCTGTTGAGGTTCAGGGGGACAAGGTCCCAGCTATGACCGACGATGAGCAGCATCGTTTTGAGAGGTTCAGCAGATTATCTCCTCCTATTTTCAGTGGTGCTCCGGGCGAGGACGCCCAAGATTTTCTGGACAAGTGCCGTCGGATGCTCCGTACGGCAGGGATCTTGGAGTCCAACGGTGTATCCTTTACTACCTTCCAGTTCCAGGGACCATCCTTCACTTGGTGGGAGGCTTACGAGCGCCGTAGACCGGCAGGGGCAGCACCATTATCATGGTGAGAGTTCTCCACTATGTTCTTGGAGAAGTGGATACCTTGATCCTAGAGAGAGGAGATGCGTAGATAGTTTGAGGGACTTAACCAGGAGACATGTTAGTGTCGGAGTATGAGGTCAGATTCACAAAGCCATCCAGATATGCATCGTGGTTGGTTCCTACTGACCGGGAGAGGATCGGACGTTTTGTTGATGGCCTTATTTATCCTATCCATATTCTAATGACCCGAGAGAGGGTTTTGAGTAACCCTTTTGAGGATGCTGTGGATATCACTCGCGACATAGAGATAGATCATCGCAGGGAGCGAGAGGAGAGGGAGGCCAAGAGGCCTTGAGGATCAGCTAGTTCTAGTGTCACTCAGACCAGAGGCCAGGGTCAGCAGAGCCTAGGTCGCTCTTTCACGTCTTCACAGCCAGCCCGCCCAGATCATCGTGGGTCGTCTTCTGGCCGAGGTTATCAGGGTTCGCACTAGGGTCAGCCATCTCTCAGCGTTATTCCATCACAGAGTTCATCACAGGCCCCATCTGTCCAGGGTTCTTCCCGCTGGACACTCGGTGCGAGGGGTCCTCATCAGTCCCAGCCCCCAGCACCTGGGAGTTGCTTCGAGTGCGGAGAGTTTGGGCACATCCGCAGAGAGTGTCCCTATTTTATTAACAAGCCATATCAGCAGAGGGGGCAACCCTCATCATCTGGTCCTTCTACTTCAGCACCCGCGCCGCCAGCTAGGGGTGAGGGTCAGGCAGCTAGGGGTCACCCTCGAGGAGGAGGCCGATCAGGCGGTCAGGCTAGATGTTATGCCCTTCAGGTCCGTTCTGATGCGGTCGCTTCTGATGCTGTTATTACAGGTTTTATCTCAGTGTGCCACAGAGATGCCTCAGTTTTGTTCGATCCTAGTTCCACTTATTCTTATGTATCTTCATATTTTTCTCCTCATTTGGGCACGACCCGAGGGTGTCTTGCATTGCCCGTGCATGTATCTACCCCAGTGGGTGATACCATTGTTATGGACCATGTGTACCGGTCCTGTCTGTTCACTATTGGGGGTCTGGAGACCCGAGTAGACCTGTTGCTTTTGAGCATGATATATTTGATGTTATCTTGGGCATGGATTGGCTATCTCCGTGTCACGTTATTCTGGATTGCATTCCAAGACAATCACTTTGGCTATGCTGGGCATTCAAATGATCGAGTGGCGAGGCACGACTGACTATGTACCCAGCATGGTAATATCTTTCCTCAAAGTGCAACAGATTGTTGGGAAGGGATGTCTATCCTATTTGACATTTGTGTGGGATGTCAGAGCTGGGAGTCACAATATTGATTCTGTTCCCATTGTGCGGGACTTTCCTGATGTATTCCCCTCAGACCTGTCGGGCATGCCGTCGGAAAGGGACATTGATTTTAGGATTGATTTGGTGCCAAACACTCACCCTATTTCTATTCCTCCATATCGTATGGCACCAGCTGAGCTGAAAAAATTGAAATAGCAACTCCAGGAGCTCCTAGATAAGGGGTTCATTTGGCCGAGTGTGTCATCGTGGGGTGCATCGGTCTTATTTGTTAAGAAAAAAGATGGCTCAATGAGGATGTGTATTGACTATAGGCAGCTGAACAGGGTAAAAATGAAGAACAAGTATCCTCTGCCTCGCATTGATGATTTATTTGATCAGCTCCAAGGAGCTATGGTATTCTCGAAGATTGATCTTCGTTCAGGCTATCACCAGCTGAAGATTAGAGAGTCTGATATTATGAAGACAACCTTCAGGACGAGGTATGGGCACTATGAGTTTCTTGTGATGTCTTTTGGGCTGACCAATGTCCAGCCGCGTTCATGCATCTGATGAACAATGTATTCCGGTCATATTTGGACTCTTTCATGATCGTGTTCATAGATGATATCCTGGTGTATTCCCGTAGCCAAGAGGAGCATGGCCAGCACCTTAGAGTTGTATTACAGAGGTTGCTGGAGGAGAAGTTGTATGCCAAGTTCTCCAAGTGTGAGTTCTGGCTCGAGTCCGTGGCATTTTTGGGGCACGTGGTGTCCAATGATGGTATTCAGGTGGATCCGAGGAAGATAGAGGCGGTGTAGAGTTGGCCTAGACCGACCTCAGCTAATGAGATTCGTAGTTTCTTGGGATTGGCAGGACATTACCATCGATTTGTTTAGGGATTCTCTTCTATTGCCTCACCCTTGACTAGATTGACTCAGAAGGTTGCTCCTTTTGTATGGTCCGAGGAGTGTGAGGACAGCTTTCAGAAGCTCAAGATAGCATTGACTACAGAACAAGTCTTGATATTGCCGTCAGCTTCAAATTCTTATACTGTGTATTGTGATGCCTCGAGAGTTGGCATTGGATGTGTGTTGATGTAGGAGGGTAGAGTTATTGCCTATGCTTCTCGCCAATTAAAGCCCCATAAGAAGAACTACCATGTGCACGATTTGGAGTTAGCAGCCATAGTTCACGCTCTGAAGATTTGGAGACATTACTTATATCTTGTTTCTTGTGAAGTGTATACCGATCATCATAGCCTTCAACATCTGTTCAAAAGAAGGACCTTAATCTGAGACAACGGAGGTGGCTGGAGTTGCTAAGGATTATGACATTACCATATTGTATCATCCGGGGAAGGTCAATATTGTGGCCGATGCTTTGAGCCAAAAGGCGGTCGGTATGGGCGGCTTAGCTTATATTCCTGTTGGGAAGAGGCCATTTGCATATGAGGTTCAGGCATTGGCCAATCGGCTAGTAAGGTTGGATATTTCTGAGCCGAGTCGAGTGTTGGCTTGTGTTGTTTCTCGGTCCTCTTTATATGATCGCATCAGAGAGCGTCAGTATGATGATCCACATTTGCTTGTCCTTAAGGATACAATTCTGCACAATGATGCTAGAGATGTGACTATTGATAGTGATGGTGTTCTGAGGATGCATGGGCGTATCTGCGTGCCCAATGTGGATGGCCTTCGAGAGTTGATATTAGAGGAGGCTCGCGGTATTCCATTCAACCGGGTGCCACAAAGATGTACCAGGACTTGAGACAATATTACTGGTGGAGAAGGATGAATATGGATATTGATAGGCATGTAGCTAGGTGCCTCAACTACCAGCAGGTCAAGTATGAGCATCAGAGACCGGGTGGTGTTTCTCTGCATATGGTCATTCCTAAGTGGAAATGAGAGCGGGTTACCATGGATTTTTTGAGTGGTCTTCCTCGGACTTCGAGGAAGTTTGATTCAGTGTGGGTGATTGTTGATCGGCTGACCAAATCGACACATTTCATTCCAGTATGTACTACTTACTTATCGGAGCGGTTAGCGGTGATCTTTATTCGGGAGATTGTCAGTTTGCATGGGGTCCCAATGTCTATCATATCTGATAGAGGCACTCAGTTCACTTCTCAGTTATGGAGAGCATTTCAGCGGGAGTTGGGTACATGGGTTGAGTTGAGCACGACATTTCATCCTTAGACAGACAGACAGTCTGAGCGCACTATTCAGATCCTGGAGGATATGTTGCGAGCATATGTGATTGACTTTGGTGGTTCGAGGGATGAATTCTTTCCACTTGCTGAGTTTTCCTACAACAACATTTATTAGTCGAGTATTCAGATGGCCCCGTATGAGGCGTTGTATGGTAGATGGTGTAGATCTCCCGTAGAATGGTTTGAGCCGGGTGAGGATAGATTGATAGGGATGAAGTTAGTTCAGGACGCCTTGGATAGAGTGGAGTTGATTCAGGAGAGGCTTCGCACAGCACAGTCATGCTAAGGGTTCGAGAGTTGTCTTTCATGGTTGGTGAAAAAGTATTGCTGAAGGTTTTACCCATGAAGGGTGTTATGCGGTTTGGGAAAAAGGGGAAACTGAGTCCCAGGTTCATTGGGCCTTTTGAGATACTTAGGAGGATTGGAGAGGTGCCATATGAGTTGGATTTTCCACCCAGCTTGTCTAGTGTTCATCCAGTATTCCATGTGTCTATGCTCCGAAAGTATGTCGGGGATCCATCTCATGTGTTGGACTTCAGTACGATTCAGCTTGTTGGTGATCTATCTTATTATGTGGAGCCAGTGGCTATTATGGGTCGACAGGTTCGAAAGTTGAGGTCCAATGACATTGCTTCAGTCAAGGTGTAGTAGAGAGGCCGACTCATGGAGGAGGCTACTTGGGAGATCGAGCAGAAGATGCGGAGCAGATATCCTCACTTATTTGAGTCTCCAGGTATGTTTCTTGACCCGCTCGAGGACGAGCGTTTGCATAAGTTAGGGAGAATGTGATGACCCGGCCCATCATCATGTGAGTTACCACCCCATTTTCCCCTTTATATACTTGTCCATGTTCCAATATGTGAGTTTGGTAAGTTTGAGTCAATTCGGATCGAGAGTCTGGTTGGAAATGAGACAAATAGTCTCTTTGAAGAAGGAATAGTGGGGAAAAGTCAAACGGATGATGACTTATGAGTTAGAGAGCTCGAAATCAAATTCTAATGATTCGGTTAGTTTCGGGAGGTTATTTGTCGCTTAGGAGAGCGATCGGAATTGAATTTGGAGGTCCGGTGTAGTTTTAGGCTTGAATTGGCTAAGGTTGAATTTTGGCGAAATCCGAACGGTAGGTGAGATTTTGATCCGGGGCTCGGAATAAAATTCCGAGAATTGCAGTAGCTCCGTTATATAATTTTGGATATGCGTGCAAAATTTCAGATCATTCGGAGATGTTTAGGTCGGGTTTTAGATCAAATAAAAGTTTCGGAGGTTTTAGTGAAACTTAGGCTTGAATCCTTGAGAATTTTTATGTTTAAGATGGTGTTTTTATGTTGCAAGCAAGTTTGAATGAGGTAATGTGAGGTATTTGTGCTTTTGGTTGGGGTCCCGGGGGCCTCAGGATGTTTTCGGAGGGTCTATCGAGTGAATTTTTGATATTTTGGACTGCTGGTGTGATCTGCAACAGGGATCTCACTTCGGCGGATAGGGAACTGCAAAAGCGGCTCCGCAGGAGCGACCCAATGGTCGCAAATGCGATTAAGGTATGGCTGGGGAAGAACCGCAGAAGCGGTAAGGAGGTCGCAGGGGCGGGCTCGTAGACCGCAGAAGCTTGGTCGATTGGGCTATTCCGCAGAAGTGGTCTCGCGTCTGCGATAACTGGACCGTAGAAGCGGTCCTCGCTATTTATTGAAGAAGTCACAGAAGCAACCAATTAACCACATAAGTGGTATCGCTTAAGCGATGAATGATCCGCAGAAGCGGAAATCGTGTCTAGGATAAAGAAAACAGAAAGGTGAAATTTCATAAGTCATAAAAACATTTAGGGCTTAGTTCTAAGAGAGAGCTTGGGCGATTTTGAGGAGAATAATCGAGAGGGTTCTTCAGGTAAACAACTATGGACTCAATTTGTGATTTTACATTGATAAATTATGAATTTAACACTTGAAAACGGAGGTATGCGGGTGTATTAATGGAGGTTTTTTTGCTCTAAGCCTAGGATATTGAAATCCATCGATTTGAATGGGCAAACGGAGTCCGATTTTGATAAACTTTATATGCATGGACTCATGTTGAGATAAATATTCGGAAAATGTAACTTTTGTAATTTTTCGAGAAGCGTACCGAAAGTCGGATTTTGGCAACTTCGTGGGTTTTGGTGTAAATCGTGTTATTTCGAGTGGATTGTGTTTATATAGCCTATTTTGATTGTATTCTTATTGATTTTGATCAAATTTGGCATTCGATGAGGTTGATTTGCGAGGCAAGCGCAAGACGAGCTAGGACTTTTGCCGATTCGAGGTGAGTGGTGGTAATAAATGATGTACTGAGGGTTTGAAACCTCGTACTTGCACTATACAGTGCTATGCTGAGATGAAACACGCGTCATGTGACGAGCGTGGTGGTATTGTGACTGGGGATTTAGACTTGGTCCTTCCCGACTGATAGTTTACGGTCTATAATGATGGAGATTGAGCTTATATCTGTGTATTTGGGCTAGTAACCATGTTTGGGGCCTTGTGCCGATCTGTATAATATTAGGGAAGCCCGTAGAGCTAAGTGACCCTTATATCATGTTGGACACATACACTCAGCCGTTTTCATAGCTGTATAGCATATGATGAACCGGTACTAGATGTGTACTCTGAGTGAGACTACCTAGGGTTGAATACCCTGTTCTAGCTGAGTGGGTCTGAGAGGCCAAGTCTATATTGAGTGAGATGGCGGCGAGGACCCGCTGCGAGGTACTGATATGTATACCGAATCGGGCTGCATGCCGCAGCAGTATATATATACATATATTGGATCGGGATGCACGCCGCATCATTATATATATATAGATCGGGCTGCACGCCGCAAGAATCACAAATTAAATGCCTATCTCTCATCAATTATATATATATATATATATATATATATATATATATATATATATATATATTGGATCGGGCTACATGCCGCAATAGTATGAGTGAGGACTAGGTCAGCGTGGGATCATTATGAGATAGTTGTGGACTGGAATTGGGCTTATCACTGTAGAGATGACTTACCTGTGAGGTTACCCTTAGAACTGTTTAGTGATAGTACATGTGTTCTTACTTTCAGTTGTTATTTATTATTATTACTCATTGAGTTGAAATATACTCACCCCACTCCCATGGACTTTCTGTGCAGATATATGTGTTCAGGAGAGCAGTTGAGCTACCGCAACTGCTACATTATTGTTATCCCGAGGAGACTTCGAGGTAGCTGCCGGCGTCCGTAGGACCCGATCTCTTCCTCCCTATCATCATGTCTTTTACTATTCTGCCTAGACTTGGATTGTATAGGATATTTTCATCTGTTAGAGGCTCATACTTATGACACCGCGATTGTTGGGCTGTATTTTGTGTATTTTGTTTCCGCACTTGTTGTGTTTGCGATGGAGAAATTTTTCCCTTATCTTATGGGGGTGAAGGTGATCATACATACGGACTATGCAGCCCTCAGCTACTTGATGACAAAGAAATATTTGAAAGCAAGGTTGATGAGATGGGTACTAATCCTTCAGGAATTTAATCTAGAGATTGTGGATAGAAAAGGAAGTGAGAATCAAGTCGCGGATCATTTGTCCCGGCTAGAAGAAGAAAGGAGAGCGAGCAATGGTGTTGACATAAATGATGCTTTCCCTGATGAGCAACTTCTTTCAATTTCTATGGCTGACATGCCTTGGTTTGCGGACATCGCTAATTTCATAGTGACCGGCAATGTCCCGTGTGAGCTCTCTTCCAACCAAAGGAAGAAACTCAAGCGGGATAGCTTAGATTTCTATTGGGATGAGCCGTATTTGTTCAAAATTTGTAGTTACGCATGGATTCACATTACCTAGTGTATATGTAGCCCACACATATAATTGCAATTAATTTAATTATTATCTAATGGGGACAATTCCTTCTTACAAGGTTAGAAAGGAGACTCACCTGGCTCCAAAGTGTACTTCCAATACCAAGAATGAGCCCGAACCCTCAATTTGGAGCCGAACGATTCAAAACTGGATAAACAAGGTAGGAACTAGTCAATACAAGCTTACAAGATCATATTCTAACTATTTAAGCAATTTTCCACCCTTAAATACCAATTTCCTAAAATTTGACCTCGGGCTCACATACCCGGATTCCAAAATTTTGTAAAAAAATTTATTCTCTATAAAGTAAGGATCAATAATATATGATTTCTAATTCATTTCATAACCAATTTCGTGGTAAAATCTACGTTTTATTAAAACCGCAGGTCTAGCTCTAACCCCATGATTTACCTTAATCCTAGTGTTTAATCTACCTAAAATACGATCATTAAACTAAGAATGGGTGGGATAAACTTACCTCAAGATGCCAAGTAGAAGCCCTCTCTCAAAAGCTCCCAAAATCGCCAATGGAGGAGTGAAAAGTGTTAAAAATGACTTAGAACCCGTATTAAATGAACTCACTACCTCAGCGATTTTTGCATCTGCGGTCAGGGGACCGAATATGCGATCCCGCATCTGCGAAATGAGCTAAAGGGCTGGGACCATTTCTGCAGTCCTGAGGCCGCTTTTTCGGTTCGAGAATCGATTTTATGGTTTGGCCTCGCCTTTCTTGGGCCGCATCCGCGAGAGGTGGACCGCATCTGTGGTCTCGCAGCTGCGGTCCACCAACCGCAGGTGCAGTTATGACAGAAGCAGCAGCTTCAGCACTTCTCACAAATTTCAACTTCACTCGAGCCTCGCCCAATTGATGCTCGGGGCTCCCGGGTCCCGCTCGAACATACTGACTAGTCTGAAATCACAAGACGGTGCTACTTGAACCTTTGGAACGCCCGAAATAACGTTAAATCTAATAATTACCCCTTAAAACCAAATGAATCAACTTAAGAACTTAAGTTCTTAATTTTCTCTAACGAGCCAAAAATGGCCTAAAACTACTCGGATTGACACCAAATTTTGCGGGTAAGTCTTAAATGATATTTTGGACCTGTACCAGGTGTCGTAACCAACATACGAGCCCGATACCATGGAATCAATCATTAATTTGTGTCTTCAAATCCTTAATATTTTAGATTAACAATTTCTAATAAAAATTCATTACTCAGGCTAGGGACCTCGGAATTCGATTCCGGGCATATGCCCATGTCTCATATTTTTCTATGGACCCTCCAGGACTATCAAATTACGTATCCAAATCCATTTGCTCAAGATATTGAACAAAGTCAAACTTAAGCTTTTAAGAAATCCTAAGGAATCAAATGGGCATGTTTCACTCCAAACTCTACCAAATCCCGAACCAACCTTCCCCTTAAGTCGTAAATTAGCTAAAGCAAGCGCAGTAAGTCTTATTTAAGGAATCAAAAAAATAAGACTCCGTAGCTATAAAACAAATACATTTTAGTCACAAAAATACACATAAAACAATAATACAAATTTGTTAACATTTTTATTAATAAATAATAACTATTTCACAATTTTTACATATTTTTTTAGAACATTAATATCTCAGTCCGTATAGAAATAACATATCAATTAATCGCAAAAAAAAAAACACAAAACAACATGGAATACATTCAAAGGAACTAATATGCATTATTTATACGAGTTTCGACATAAATTACATCGAAATACCTTGATTTATGTTTTTCTGAATTTTGAAGAATTGAAAATTTAACTCCAAAATAAGCAATCCACAACAATAGAAAGCTTGGTTAGAATGTGGGACCAACTTTGATTAGTTTGTGGGATGGGTGGGGTCCACACGAGCTTTTTGGGTCATTAATGGAGGGGGGACCGCCAGAAGCAGATTTAGGGGGTATATATATAGGGCAATATATATATATTTTTACCTCTATGTATTGAGTTTTGAACCCCCTTCACACAACTCAAAAGTGTAATTTAGTAGTCAAGGAGGTTCAAAACCTTCATAAGGTCATAGATTCAATTTCTAGTGGCTAAAAAAAATAAAAATTTAAATCCCATTCGTGGAGATCTTGCCTCCGCCACTGGGGACCGCTAGAACTTTTTTAAACAAAAGGGGGAAAGGATTCTGTCCAGAACGTGGGGGAAAGGGAACGTGAGGATTATTTATATACGTAAAATGTGGTTTATTACTATGTTTTATATAAAATGCTTTAATAAACCGCTCTTTACAAAGCATTTTTATCAATTTTCAGGTAAAACGTGGTATTAAAATGCATTTTATACAAATCGTGTTTTACCTTAACATTTCAAATGATCGATAGGGTAAAATATGGTTCATAACTGCATTTTATATATTTTGGTCACTAATATTTCTTTTACCTAATTAAATATTTTGAGTCCAAAAAAATAATATTTGAACTATGTGAAATAGAAAATATTAGGTGAAAGTAAAATGAGTCGAGATGCGGTATCATGAATACCTTAAGGAGTCGTTTGGTTGGAATATGAGTTATACCGGTATAAGTTATACCGGTATAAATTATAATGGGATAAGTTATGCTGGGATTAGTTGTGCTGGGATTGTTGTTTATTCATTGTTTGGTATGTTGTATTAAGAATGACAATTGAATAATTTCTAAGAAAAAGGTATAAGTTATACCGAATGATAATTGAATAATTTCTAAGAGGAAGGTATAAGTTATCCCGGTGTTAAAATTAACACCAGGATAACTTACACCTGATTTGCTAACCAAACGGAGTATTAATTTGGTATTAAATTCTTATACCACCCTTACACCTTCTTATACCTCATACCAAACGACCCCTTAGGGTATGAATATAGTAAAAATTCATTTGGTTAGCAAATCAGGTATAAGTTATACCGGTATTAATTTTAACACTGGGATAATTTATACCTCATAAAAGGTGGGATAATTAGCACCGATATAACTTATACCTCTCTCTTAGAAATTATTCAATTGTCATTCTTAATACAATATACCAAACAATGAATAAACAACAATCCCAGTATACCTAATCCCAGTTCACCTATCTGTAGGTCCCGCGCGTTTCTAACCAATCAATTTCCGCCGGGAAATTAAAATCCTAATTTCCTACTGCCCTCTCTCCGGCACCAATAGCACATGCAAATGCGCCGGGAAATGAATTCCCGTGTCACATCCCTCGTTTTCCGATCACTAAAATTCCGTCACAATCACCAGCACCACCACTATCTCTTACCTCAATTCTTCTCTTCTTCCATTGCGAGACCAGCCTCTCCACCTCAATACGGTCAAACCCTCGAGGCACTCCGCCACCGGCTAGCAGCGGAATCACCTTCGCTATCGGACTTCATTAGGCTCCAATCGGATAAAGAGTACTCGGTTGAGGTAGGCACGAAGAAGAAGCCGCTTCCAAAACCGAAATGGATGAGGGAAGCTATACCTGGAGGAGAGAAATACACGCACATCAAGAAGAAATTGAGGGAATTGAAACTTCACACTGTGTGTGAAGAAGCTAAATGCCCTAATTTGGGAGAGTGTTGGTCCGGTGGTGAAACTGGTACTGCTACCGCCACCATTATGATTCTCGGTGATACTTGTACCCGTGGTTGCAGGTCATGTATATTTCTTTGAATTTTGTTTATGCATTTTGATTTATTGTTGATTCTAATTAATTTTGGATTGAGTTATAGTTGATTGTTATAAATTTGGATTTTTCTTGTACATGATCCCATCTTCCGTGCTTAGGGAATCTGTGCTGTGGGAAAAGTTTGTTTTTTTCCTTATCATAAATAAAGATTGTTTTTTTTGTGCTGTAAAAGAGAAAGATGAGTTATTTTGAAAATTTCATTTTCTGGCAATGGATACTTAGAACAAAGGGAAACACTTCTCTTTTGTTTGGGGTGCGAGGGAGCAGGGGAAGGAAGTTATAGGAAGGTGTATGCGTGATTGGATTTATCTCTTTGCCTCTTCATTTATGTTTCTGTGGTGAGAAAGGAACCGAACATGATATCTTTGTTAAAATGTTCAACAAAATAGATAACCTTGGAATACTTTACCTGGCCGCCTAGACACTATTGTCTATAAGAATATTGCTATATGAGCTGAATGATGGAAATTAGTTGACTTGCAAAAATATTATTGCAGTCGATATCTTACGGAACTGAAGATATAACAATAATGAATAGAAAGCTAGTTTAGACTTTCACAGCCATGTTGCTAAGAGTGTAGTGGGTTTTTGATGGACTTCTGTAAGAAAGGGTGAGAAACTAGAAGGTTTCTTTTTTGTTTTTTCATGGCTTATCTCTCTCTTTTTCTATCAGCGTGCCTTTTTTTTGTGTACATTGCACTATTGGTTACTGGGAAGGTTAGAGGAGATCTCTTAAAGTATCTGGGGTTTAAATTTGCTTTAGGGACGGATAACAAAACAATCATTGACTAATTTCTGCCCTTTGAAATTTCAGATTCTGCAATGTGAAGACATCACGCACTCCACCTCCTCCTGACCCAAATGAACCTGCCAATGTGGCTGAGGCCATTGCCTCGTGGGGTTTAGATTACGTTGTACTTACCAGTGTTGACCGTGATGATTTACCTGATCAAGGAAGTGGTCATTTCACTGAGACAGTGCAGAAGTTGAAGGCGTTGAAGCCAAATATGCTCATAGAAGCACTTAGTAAGTGCTCCTTTCTTTTACATGCCTTCTGAACTTTCTATCCAGTCCTAAACCCCAAAAAATTTTGATCTTCATTTATACAGTTTCAGACTTTTCTTTTCGTGTACCGTTGTGCTTGATCTGATGTGTAAGGAAATCTTTACCAAATTTCAATAAAGTTACTGCCATTAGGTTGATAAACGACAACAATCCTCTTTACACACATAAGCTGTGCTCCTGATTTTGTTGTTGCAGCGACTGAACAACCATTGTGCATCTAGCATCGTAATAAGAAGTGAAACTTCTTTTCATCCACGCATGTTCTTCAGTTCCTGTACTTCATCCTCTTTGGCTCTTCCTCCCTCTTCCCCTTTCCTTCCCTGTGCCATCAATTAGATTTGCTTTGATTTGGTTATCTCAGCTGGTTGTTAGTGGACCTTGGCTGTATGAGTGGCTGAATCTTCAGCTGGTAGCCTGGCAATGTTTATACTTTTCTTGTACCCATGGCAAATTATTGCCCCAACGGAGCTCAACAAGCTGAAATAATGACTCTTTCTGAAGTATGAAACTCACATATTTTGGTTGGTCTGATTCTTGTGAGAATCCAGATATTCTATTTGTGAGACATGATTGAAGGTATTGATCCTTTTGATGTACAATTTTTAACTTATAAATCACTTACAAAAGCATCTATACCTTATTGTAGCTATCCCTAATTTCTAGAAGCTGTCTAAGGTCTGTTTGAGTGTCACAGAAGTTATTGAAAAATGTGTATACTAGGAAAATGTGAAGCAACTAACTTTATCAAGCTGGAAAATGTGAAGCAACTAAATTTATCAAAATATAAAAAGGGTATTACATGTTATGTTTGAGTGGAAAAACAATATTTTTAAAATGAGAAGAAATAGTGGTCACAAAATTTTTTCGAAGTCCTATAGCTAATAAAGGATCTGGTTTATGGACAACATTTGTGCTTTTCCTGCTATCGTCTTACTAAATAATTATATACTCCTTCCATTTCAATTTATATGACGCACTCTGACTCGTCACATAGTTTAAGAAAAAAAGCCTTTTGAAATTTGTGGTCTTTAAAGCATAAAGGTTAAAAGCTTTTTGGGGCCATAACATTCGTGTGGCTATAGAAACTTTCATTAACGGTAAAATAGGTAGAATAGAAAGTTTAAAAGTTTAATTGTTAAATTCGTTTTGGAATAGACTAATAAGGAAAGTATGTCATATAAAATTATAAGTTGAAACAGAGGGAGTGCAAATTATCGAAGTTTAACTTTTGTCCTTTTTTTTTTTCCTTTTATCTGTCAGTTAAGCAATACCTCAATGGGCAGTTTGGCAGCCTTAATTTAATTGGTAGTTTGGCAGCATTAACTAAATTGGAATCTCCTTTGCCTGGACTATAACATAGATCTAACCCTCAATTTTTGGTATAACAGAAATATTGGACCCGTATTGGAAATCCAGTCAAATACATGTCAGACACTTGTATTCACGAGACACATATTTGTCAAGTTGAAGTGTTCAAGTGATCACTGGTAAAGTTAGCACCCAAGGATATGACCTAGTGGTCAAGAAAGTGAATTGAGAACCATTATCAGGTTCAAAGTCTAATGGAGGCAAAAACTCTAGGTGATTTCTTCAACCTTGATGGACATAGGTACTCTGTACTTGTGCTGGTGGGAGGTGGCAGGTATTCTATGGAATTAGTCGAGATGCACGTAAGCTGGCTCGGACACTATATTATTAAAAATGAAGTGATCGCTAGTAAAATAGAAGTGTCTAAATGACAACCGGTACCAAGTGTGAGGGGGTGTTTATGTATTTGGCCTATCTAAAATAATAAATTGGATTCTAGGTGCTCAAGCAGGGACTTTTGCAATGGGGTGATGGCTACCTTTGTCCAAGTGCTATTCTCAGTGTTAACCATATTCCCTTCTTTATGAAAGTTTTAATCAAGAAAAGAAATATTGAATTGACATATTGACATTTCAAATTGTACCACGTCATACTTGATGTATCTTTTTATTTATGTATCTATCTGTCTGATCACTTATCTGATCACTTAGTCAAATAAAAAGGTCGTGATATTATTTGATTTTGAAGAAATTCATCCTAGCTTCACACTAAGTCACATGCAAGTGAGAGAAAAGAGTTGAGAGAGAAGAGTTCGATAGAGATACAGAAGAAGAGAGGAAATGTCACTATTCTATTGAGCTAATACACATGAGGGTCGTTTATATTGTTGGTTTGGTTAGTGGTTGACAGCTGTCTACTAACCACTTAACCACCAACTCTCATTATACTATACAAATACACTTATACACACATACATATCTTCTAATGTATACGGCTATGTATTCAATACTCTCCCTCAAGCTGGAGGGTGAAAAGGATCAAGCATTCCAAGCTTGGATAAAAGGAATTGATGTTGTGCTGAACCAAGACCTTTTGTCATCAAATCTGCTAGCTGTAGAGTTGTAGGGATGTATTGAGGACTAATTAACCCTGTCTTATCTTTTCACGAATAAAGTGAAAATCAATCTCGATGTGTTTGGTTCGCTCGTGGAATATTGGATTGGCAGCTATTTGTAAAGCTGCCTTGCTATCACAGTATAGGTTGACTGGAACATCTACATCAATTTGTAACTCCTTAAGCAATCCTAGAACCCAGGTGATCTCTGCGGCTGCTGATGCAAGGCTACGATATTGTGCCTCTGCTGAACTCCTGCTAACTGTAGGTTGTTTCTTTGACTTCCACGAGAGCAATGAATCCCCAAGTTTGACAATATAACCAGTTACTAATCTCCTGGTATTTGGACTTCCTGCCTAATCAGAGTCACAATATACAGAAAGCTACCTTATGGGAGAGTTATGCAGAAGAATACCAAGTCCTGGATTACCTTTAACATATCTAACCACTCGCAGAGCTACATCCCAATGAGATTGTTTGGGATGCTGCATAAACTGACTCAGTACTTAGACTGCAAAACACAAGTCTGGCATGGTAACTGTTAGGTAGAAACGCTTTCCAATAAGTCTTTGGTAACTACCTGCATCCTGCAACTCTGCATCACCAGTGTGTCCAACATGTGTCATAATCAATGGTTGTTAATTTTTGATTGAGCTCAATAGGTGTGTTGATAGGTTTGGCAGCTCTAAGTCCAACATCTGATATTAACTGCAGTGCATATTTCCTTTGAGTGAGAAGCACCCCTTTGTTGGATCTTAGAACTTCAATCCCAAGGAAATACCTAAGTTGCCCTAGATCTTTTGCCTTGAATGAACTATGTAGCGTCTGCTTAGCTGCCTTCACAAGAACAGAATCGCTTCCGGTGATGAGCAAGTCATCTACATATACTAGGATAATGACAATGTTTGAAACTACTCTTTTTTTGAAGAATGAGTGATCATAGGGACTTTGTGTATAATCAGCTGCTAAAAGTGCCTCGGTCAGTTTAATATTCCACTGCCTCGATGCCTGCTTTAACCCATACAAAGATTTCAACAACCTGCACACCTTATGTTCCCCTGCCTGTGAAACCCTTGAAGCAAGCACATGTAAACTTCATAATAAAGATCACCCTGTAGAATAGCACTATTAACATCCATATGTAATAGATTCCACCCTTTTGAAGCAGCCAAACTAGATGGTCCTGACAGTGACCACTTTTGCAACAGGAGAAAATGTTTCATGATAATCCAAACCTTCTTGCTGTGTCTACCCCTTTGCTACTAACCTTGCTTTGAACCTTTACACCTCCCCATTTGCCTTATATTTTATCTTGAATACCCATTTGGAGCTTATAGCTTTCTTCCCTGGAGGGAGATCTACCACTTCCCAGGTTTCATTATCTTCAAGTGCTCTAATTTCTGCTTCCATTGCTTCCACCCAAGCCTTATCAAGGCAAGCTTCTTTGAAGGATCTAGATTCAGTTGGTTCTCAGAAGGACCCTAAAAAGGATTTGTAGTTCTCAGAGAGATGATCATAGGTAATGAAATTTGATATAGGGTAAGGTATATCCTTGGTGACTTGACCGTAGTCACATAGTCTTTGAGCCAAATAGAAGGTTTGGAAGGTCTACTAGGCTTTCTAGTAGATTCTGCAAGCAAAGGATGGTCTTGGTGTAGTGACTCTTCAACTAGTGTTGATTCTGCCGGTAATGAAGGAATTACATCTGGTGCCTGCATGGCTGGCAATAAAGAAGGTTCTACTGGTGAGTCTAACACATCTTGTTCAGTTTGAATCTCAGCAAGAGAAAGAGTTTCAGCACTGGTACTATGGTCAACAGATGGAGCTTTTTTCTGCAAAACGAACTCCCACCGGCTCACAAGGGAAAAAATATTCATTTGCATCTGTGACTTCCTTAAATGGAAAGAAATGTTCTCTGAATGTGACATCTCTACTCACTATTACCTTTCTGGAGTCTAGGTCATACAACCTGTACCCCTTTTGAGTCTCTGAGTATTCTACAAGAATATATTTTCTTGCCCTGGCTGTAAATTTATCCTCTATAGGTAGGTTGCTTGCAAAACATAAACAACCAAAAACTCTTAAATGATCCAGCTTTGCAGGTTTGTTGTGCAATATTTCATAAGGGCATTTCTTCTTCATGATCTCAGTAGGCAACTTGTTAATCGGATACACATCAGATTTAATGCAGTCACCCCAGAATCTAATTGGTACTGCACATTGAAACTTTAGGGTCCTTGCAACTTGCAGAATGTGTCTATGTTTTCGTTCCCCAGTTCCATTTTGCTGTGGAGTGCAAGGACAACTGCTTTGGTGTAGGATTCCAAGAGAAGCCGATAGTTCATCACATTGAGAGTTAAATAATTCAGTACCATTGTCTGTCCTGAGCACCTTGATTCCAATATCAAATTGATTTCTTATTATTGTAACAAAATTTCTTGTTACAATAGCTACTCACATTTGGACTGAATCAAGCATACCCAAGTGTACCTACTATAGTTATCCACAATGGTGACAAAGTAATGCTTTTTATCATATGTAGGAACCTTGTGAGGTCCCCAAACTTCTAGATGAACTAATTGAAAACAACTAGAAGATTTACTACCGCTAATAGGAAAGTTCAACCTACATTGCTTAGCCAAAGGACAAACTTCACAATTTTGTTGAGTCTGTGAATCAACTTTATTCTTAAGAGCTGGTGTATTCTCCATTGTCTTTATTGAAGCATGGCCTAGTCTGAGGTGCCAAAGTTCACTGTTAACTCCTTGTTGCACAAAACATCCTGCAGCTGCTAGTGTTATGTTCTCCTTTAGCAGATATAGCCCATTGTGCTTTTTACCAATCCCCATCACCCTACCACGGTAAAGATCCTGAAATATACAGGGAAAAAAGTGACACAACACCACAAATCTTTTGTGAGTTTAGGCACTGACAGCAGATTGAATTTGAAATCTGGCACATACAATACATTCTTTACTGTCTTATTTTCTAATATAGTAGTACTTCCTGTGTGAGTGATTTTTGATTTGTTTCCTGCCTGTACTCCTTGTATTGCTTGGCTATCAACACTTCTAATGTCCCTTAGAGCATCTTTGCAGTAACATGATGGGTAGCTCCTAAATTTATTACCCAATCACACTTATCTGCATTAGACAGTAGAGAAATTATACCTGTCATGTTTGCTGAACACTCCCCACACTCCCCTGCATTAGACTTTGACAACAGATTCACCAACTGATTGTACTGCTCCTCTGTGAAGAATTGCCCTGGTGCTTGCATTATTGGCAATGCCTTATCTTCCTTTATAGCACCAATTGTGTTTGCATTTGCATTATTTGCATATGCTTTCCCTCCTGTTGTCTTATTAGTCCGATTCTTCCTTTTACTTTTGAAATCATGTGGATATCCAATTATCTTAAAAAAGTTCTCCTTCTTATGTCCTCTATACCCACAATAATCACATATTAACCCAGGCTTTCTAGGCCTAAAATCTTGACCTTTCCCTGCTAACATTGTGAGTGGATCTCTGTGGGTATCTGTGACACCTAAGGTTCTTTGACTCTCCTCTTGACTAACTATAGCATAAGCCTCATTAACAGACACAACTGGCCTTTTTGCCAACACATTACTGCGTATATTGCTATAACTTTCATTTAATCCCATAAGAAATTGTAACAGCCTTGAGAAAATTCTCAGATAATCAACAGAAGGTCTTGATTCCTCACAATCACAAGAAAGAGTTAGGAGGCCAAGGCCAATTTTCTGATTTACTTGATAAATAGAAAGGAAGATACAAAGTGTATGAGATCTGAGATCTGAGATGCCTTCCATTAAGGCTTGTACATGTATATATATATACAACTACAGCTGCTACAAAGAGGCAAATACTGCTGTCTATCATGCTGTAAAGCTGGCAAGCATGATAGGCTGTTACCAAGTGGAAAAATACGGTTGATCATGCTGTAAAGTTGGCAAGCATGATGGGAGAAGCTGGCACTTTCTCACCTAACTGGGTAGGTGAGCTGCTGACTCCAGCAATACCAGATTCGGATTTGGCTATGTCGGGTGGCCAAAGTAGTGTGTCGGGCGGCCAAATTAATGTAGAATTTGGCGGGTCGGTACACACTCCCCCACTTGAAATGGCGACGCCCTCGTCGCCACAAAGTTTCACAGACTTAGAAACTTGTCCGTTGAACGTCCCTCGCTCCGCTGATGTAGCCTTTGAAGCTCCGAATGTACTAAGGCCTTCCACATGAAGCTGGTTAAGATATGGGTGATTGCAAATATTGCGTTGTTCCATACCTGCCTTGTTTCGAAATAGTTGAGGTGCTATGTGTTTCATAGCTGACGGCTTTGCTTCCGACTTAGAGCCCTTATCTTTAGGGACTCGTGGTTTGCCCTTAGCCAAGCAATTGGCTACCTTGCTCCCTCTGGTCTCTGTACCGTTTGCTGATATCATGGTGTCGTTCTCCTCTACGACTTGCATTGCGGACAGCAGACCACCGACTTGTGGCACCCGAACTGTTGGCACCACACATGGACCCCTCGGATCGTAGATGTATATCTGGTCAAGGAAAGGGCAGATGAACGCTTGAACTTCGTTCCAATATTCTAGCACTAGTACCAGGTCGAATACATCCATGGGCGCGACAAAGAAATTTACGCCTCCCAGCCAAGCTCCTAAGCTGAGCTTTACATTACAAATAACTCCAAATACGTTGGTGGGTTTGGAGTTAACCGTCTTCAACACGGAATTGTTTGGACTGTATGCAAGGCCAAGTGACTTAGCCTTCTCCTTAGTCACAAAATTATGTGTCGCACCGGTGTCTACCAAGATGCGAACTTTCCGCCCATTCAGTGTGGCATCCACGAACATGGACCCTGTCTTCCTTGTCTGATGGCTCTTGCCTGTCGCCATGTTGCCCGATGTACGACCCTGTTTGGCAAGATCTGGCTTCCTTTGGACAACCTGCTTTAACGCAGGCTCCTTCACGATTGCTGCACCCAATACTAAGTTTGCCAGATGAGCTATATCTGGCTGTTGCTCCCCGTCATCTTGGACTTCATCATCAGTTGGCCTCTGGTCGGCCGCTATCATGGCGCTGAGTTTGCCCAAGTTAGGACAATCTCTAAAGTGATGATTGGGGTCCTTGCAAAGGTAACAAGCATGGCGTGGACCAACTTCCTTCTTCCGTTGAGCATATCGGTCGCGCCAGTTGTTCGCATTCTGACCCTTTGAGTTTCGATCCGGGGTGACAGCTCGCTTGCCCTTGTCCCGATAACCGTTGCCTTGATCAGATTCAGAATGGTGATCCTTTGGTTTTGGGGCGGCTGTCCTAAAATCATTTAAGGATTCAGCCACTGCAATAGCTTCATCGACGTCCTGAACTTGACGTCGCTGCAATTCTTGTTTGGCCCAATTTTGAAGGCCATCACTGAAATAGAACAACAAATCCTCACTTGACATGTTGGGGATTTGCAAAATGAGTTTTGTGAACTCCTTCACATACTCACGAATGGAAGTTGTTTGCTTCAGCTCTCTCAACTTCCGGCGAGCCTCATTGACAACATTTTGTGGATAGAACTGGCGCTTCAGCTCGTATTTGAACTGATCCCAGCTCTTGATGGAGCAAATTCCTTTCTCCATATCCGACTTCTTCCGCCTCCACCAAAGCATGGCGGTGTCGGAAAGATACATCGTTGCTGCACGAACCTTCGCAGCCTCATCCTCGATATTGAGGTGCTCAAAGTAGTCTTCCATTCTCCACAGGAAGTTTTCTACGTCTTGAGCGTTTCGGTCGCCCTTGAACTCCTTCGGTTTTGGGCCCTCGATCTTGGTTTCACGCACAGTTATATGATCTGTGCCACCAGCATGCCTTACCGCCTTCAGTTGTTGCCTAAGGGTCTCAACTTCCCCGTGCAGTGCTGATACGGCCTCGGTCAGCTTGAGCTCAAGGTTGGTCAGTCCATCCTTGTGCTCGTCGATTAAGCGATCCAGAATATCCTTGACGTCTCCCAGTTCTTCTAGAGCTGTAGACTCAAGCGATGAGAAGTTATCTTCAGTAACTTCCAGGCGTTGGTTCAAAGCATTTAAACCGGCCTCCACTAAATGGACTCTCACTTCCATGGGAAGTGTAGCCAAGCCTCCGTCTGTGCCAAGATCAACTTGTTGTGCGGGCAGCACCTCACTAGTTGATGCTATAGCAGGATCTCGCACTTTGCTTGTGCCTCTCCTTTTTGGCTTTTGCCTCTTCGTTGGTGACTCATCTCTCCCACGAATGTTGCCTAAAACAGATTCGTTTCCTTCGTTTGCCATGTCTCGTGCCTAAGCTCTGATACCAGTTGTCACGGGGCTAAGTTTGACAAGACCCGTGCGGACAGCTAAACAGCCTTAACTCGCTTTTAGCCTCAGTCCTAACACAATACTTAGCACAAAAACGTGTTGGAAGCTATGGCAAACAGAAACACACAAGTGCTGGAAATGAAAGCAGTAAGGGGCTAACAAGAGTTGGGAGGCCAAGGCCAATTTTCTGATTTACTTGATAAGAAAAAGGAAAGATACAAAGTGTATGAGATATGAGATCTGAGATGCCTTCTATTAAGGCTTGTACATGTATATATATACACAACTACAGCTGCTACAAAGAGGCAAATACTGTTGTCTATCATGCTGTAAAGCTGGCAAGCATGATAGGCTGTTACCAAGTGGAAAAATACTGTTGATCATGCTGTAAAGCTGGCAAGCATGATGGGAGAAGCTGGCACTTTCTCACCTAACTGGGTAGGTGAGCTGCTGACTCCAGCAATACCAGATTCGGATTTGGCTATGTCGGGTGGCCAAAGTAGTGTGTCGGGCGGCCAAATTAATGTAGAATTTGGCGGGTCGGTACATCTGTGCCTCATTAACAGACACAACTGGCCTTTTTGCCAACACATTACTGCGTATATTGCTATAACTTTCATTTAATCCCATAAGAAATTGTAACAGCCTTGAGAAAATTCTCAGATAATCAACAGAAGGTCTTGATTCCTCACAATCACAAGAAGAAATAGGGGCTAGCATATCAAGTTCATCCCATAAATCCTTTATTTTCGTGTAATAGCTAGTGACAGAATCCATACCTTGTCTGAGAATAGCAATTGTACTCCACAGATGATAAATTCTGGTGAGATTAGATCTATCAAATCTCTCCTGGAAATCGCTCCAAACCTTCTTTGCATTTGATGCGTATACAATGCTCGGCATCAATTCACTCGATACTGTGCTCCCAATCCATGATAATACAGTAACATTGCATTTTTTCCATTGCTCTGCTAGTTCTCCTTTGTAACTGCTTTTCACACAAGTACCGTCTACAAAATCAAGCTTACTCTTTCCTCGCAATGCTAATTTCATCGCGCTGCTCCAAAGGGCATAATTCACTGGCCCTGTGAGCTTGAGCGGTATCAATACGAGTCCAGGAGCGTCTCCAGCTTGTAGAAATAGCGGATGACTGTGGTCAAGCGAAGCAACATCATTTCCGGCCATGGATGCTCAAGGAGCTTAGATCTGAACTGTTTTGTTACTCATTTCTGATGGCGATTGGATCTGGGCTGTAGATCCTAAGATCGATACTCTAATACCATGAAGAAATTCATCCTAGCTTCGTGCTAGATCACATGCAAGTGAGAGAGAAAAGAGTTGAGAAAGAAGAGTTCAATTGAGAAGAAGAAGAAGAGAGGAAATGTCACTGTTCTGTTGAGCTAAGGAGGGTCGTTTATATTGTTGGTTTGGTTAGTGGTTGACAGTTGTCTCACTGACCACTTAACCACCAGCTCTCATTATAATACACATATACACTTATACACACATGCACATCTTCTAATGTATACAGCTACATATTCAATAGTTTTCATTCTGCAGCGCCAGATTTTCGAGGAGACCCTGGGTGTGTAGAGAAAGTTGCAAAATCTGGATTAGATGTTTTTGCTCACAACATTGAAACCGTTGAAGAGCTTCAGAGTGTAGTACGAGATCATCGTGCTAATTTCAAGCAGTCCATGGACGTTCTGAAGATGGCCAAGGACTATGCCCCTGCCGGTACATTGACAAAGACTTCAATAATGTTGGGCTGTGGGGAAACTCCTGAACAAGTTGTTAAAACAATGGAAAAGGTGCGTGCGGCAGGTGTTGACGTAATGACATTTGGTCAGTACATGAGACCATCAAAGCGTCACATGCCTGTTTCTGAATACATAACTCCTGAATCCTTCGAGAATTATCGAGTTCTTGGCACGCAAATGGTTAGTCCATGCTTCTCATTTTTTGTTATCCAATGTCTTCCTGCATATCGTGTTACTGAGTGGTTAATATATTGTATACTACTTGAGATGAATATATTGTGTGAGAGATGAATATAGTATATCACGACTAAAGAAAATATATTTCTCAATGTTTAATCTGTTTTAAGGTATGGAGGTTGTAAGTTTGCTACTATTGAAAAGGTTCAATTTTGATTAGAAAGTGAGACAAATAAATTAGCTGAAGGCTGAAGGACCATCATCATAATTGATTTCTTTTCCATTTGTTGTACAATATTGAGTAGTGGCAAATCCTCTAAGTCCTTTTTGTTTTCTTCTTTACATATGTTATCTAGCTCATTACTCAGACTGTTATGCTATTCTCGCATTTTTCTATTTCATTTTCAATGTTCAGACAACTTATTTGTGATTATCCAAAGGGAGCAATCTGAGCCCTTGGGTATTCATTTACGGAGAAAGGGAAAGAAGGGTTTGTAGTTAAGCGTATAAAGTAAAGACAAGAAGAGAAGCGCAATATGCAAAAATTAGGTTAATTTTGAGAACCTTTTTATTTTAGAGCCTCATACTGATCAAGCAACAATGGCGCCTTCTTTCTAACAGCATAGCAGGAGCTGTATCTGTAGTTCTCCATTTGATTCTCTAATATCAATAAAAGGCAAGCAAATTTTCTCTTTTTACCTTTACCTTTGGTGTTCAGCTCCAAGTTATGTAAGATGGATATCCTGATTTTCTTGATTATTAAATTATTAGAAGGGACGGGATGTATCTGGATGTTATCTCTTTAAGTTAAAAGTTGTGGTGGTTTAGTTGGTCTTCTACATGAGTGCATGTAAGACAAAACCATATTCGACCTGCCGCTAGACATCATAGCTTATGCGCAATTGAGATGCAAAGGAAGAAAGATTGGTTTATGCCTTCCAAGACCAGACAGTTGGGATTGGAATGGATGGTCTGAAAGAGGCTATGATTGTCTGCTGTGAGTTTGGCTTCCTTTGAGGAGGCACATTATGGTTACTCAGTACTTTCACCTATGAGGGTTCAATGGCTTTTGTTATGAATGGTAAATACCGAATTACTACAGAAATCGAAAATTTGGTATTTTGTATTCGATATTTTAGTATTCGGTATGGTATTTGGTTTAAGTTTAAAAATATTGGTATTAGGTATGGTATTTGGTATTTTGAAATGAAATACCGAAATACCGATACCGTACCGACAATATATATTATATTACACAATACACATATTACTAATTATGACATAAATATAAGGATCTAAAATTTTACTTTTTTTTATTCCCTAAGTTCATCAATTAACTCTAAGCAAGTAACAAAACATATCTAATGATCAAATTTATTCTTTTATGTACAATTTTCTCTCTCTGGGTTGATATTTGCTAGTTTTGGACAAAACGTTTATCAATAAATGTTTTTATTTTGTACTTTTGAGTACTTTAATTAGAATATTACAGTCTATGACTCTATGCACTAGTTAGTATTTAAACCAAATAAACCGAAGTTACCAAACCGAATAAATCGACACCAAAAGGAGAAAAACCAAACCATACCGAATTTAATTAGGTACGTTATTGTTATTGCATTTTAAGAAACCGAATACCGAAAATACCGAACCGAAATGTCTAAATACCGTACTGACCGATGAACACCCTAATTCATTGAGTGAGGTATTATATTTGCCTCTTGGCTTTTGAAGATTTTTACGAGTGAAACGGTCTGATCTTGCCAGATCATTGCCATTCGCTTAATGTGTGAAGTCCTAAGGGGTTATTTGGTTGGTGAACAAGTTATACCGGGATTATAACTACGAGATTTACAATACAGGGAAGCAGATGTTTGGTTCATTAGAATAAGCAGATGGATATATTGGGTATAATACAAAACATGTGTTTCGTTTTACACTAGATAACTTGAGGTAACTTTGCTTTCCAATTTTAGTTTAAATCAACTCACTAGCTAATAAAAGTCAATTCCGAGTATCAAATATTTAAACTAGTCTTACAGGTAACAGATAATCTGTGAATTACGTATGTGTCCTGCTTTCTCAATATATACAAAGATTGGTTAATTTTCTTACTTCTGAATGGCATCATCTAGCAAGGTTAATTTTTTCGTGACATGATTGAATTTGAAGCTTGAAATATTGCTTCTTCACTATATCTTTTTACATCTAAGGCAGCGCCAATATGTTTAAATACTGTTAATATGTGCCTTCCTGTGTTTCTGCAGGGATTCCGATATGTGGCTTCTGGCCCCATGGTTAGGTCCTCGTACAAGGCTGGGGAATTCTATATTAAATCCATGATAGAATCTGATCGTGCAGTATCCTTGTCGTAGCTTCTTATCTTCAGATGATATTGCATCTCTTTGCACGGATGCAAATCTGATGCTCACGCAACATTACTCTTATTTCCTTTGGCCATGTTTCCTCAAAGGGAGAGAGGAGCTAAAAAAAGATGTAGGTATTCAGAGTCTGATGGGCTGTAACATTTGCCTCGTGTAAACTGCTGTTATGTCAAATAATCTCATCCAGTTGTATGACAAATAATCTCATGCAGTTGTACGTTAACCTAGTGTAATTATTCTTTCAATCGCAATACCCTTGAAGTCTCGAGGCATTCAAAGTTGAATCGAATGTTGATTTTACATTGTCAATCATACAGGGAGGTTAAAATCTCGTAACTATGGCAACTTTCTGGATTTGGATACGGTTCTATTTGGTTGAATTTTGTCGGTGGTGCTCGCTTTTTCAAACAAAGAAGATTTCTTAATTTGTTTGGCCTTGAAGCATGCATGTACTATTTGGTAGCTTGTGTAGACAAAATTTGTCCCGTCATTCCTGAAGAAGCGGGATTTTCATGCTACGAACAATTTAGTGATAAGTTTACTGTTAGTACCTTAGTTCTTATGGACAAAATAGTTGATGTTAGAAATTTGTAATTACCAATATTATGTAGGAAAAATTACGCGACACTATACCTTCTTATTTGTGGTATTTATGTCTCTTATGTTTAGATAATTTTTATGCGATGTATGCTGGAGTAACTAATGTGGTGTTTGTTTTTGTTTGCTTTTATTTTCCCTGCGCCGAGGGCCGATTGGAAACAGCCTCTCTGCCCTCTCGGGTAGAGGTAAGGCTTGTTTATATATTACCCTCTCCAAATCCCACCTTGTGGGAATATACTGGGTTGTTGTTCTTGTTGTTGTTGTATATATATATATATATACCATTCGTAGCTATATTTTAAAAAAAATTATGATTTGTAGATATTTCTGAATTTTATAGCAAATCCATTGTAGTACTGAGACAAGAGATCAATTGTTTTTGAACTGAAACAAGAAATCAACAAGCTTTTGTAGCTAAGATGGTTAGAGTCCGCCCTTAGTAAGCGGAGGTCTTGAATCCGACTATTCTCAACGAGAGTATTCTATTTTTTTTCTATTTCTAAAGTCGCTACAAGTTTGGTCCTTTGTGTACAGTATAAGCTTTAAATTGTTGTGCTTTATGAAAATTATAAACTGTAGTGTTTTATGATAATTAGGCTCTAAACTAGTGCTTTATGAAAACTATAGTTATTGTCTCTCGTCAAACGGTCAAAGGGTAATCTCTTTGCAATCCGTTTCCAATCTTTCTTTTTCTTCTTTTAGCCAATTCAATATTTTTGGCGCTACAATCATTTATTTGGTTGTTTGTTTTGTATGTTAATTTTCTTTTGTGGTTGTCAATGGAGCAAATGGAATGTTGGAATGGGCATTCCAAAAAAAAAAAAAAAAACAAATGCTTTAGGCGGTGAACAGTGTGGGGAATTGTGGACCTTGTAGTATAACCAAAGGAGGGACAGATAATCCTCGTGGGATAATGCTTTGTGAAAACTTTTTATTGCTTTTGAGGTCATCAAATTATACGTTACAGTATGTGTGAACCACCGCTGTTTTAGGCTCTATTAATCACTCAAAAACAAAACCAATTGGGGGACCCCTCATAATCTACCATTCAAATCAGTCCGAAATTTTAATTATTCAATATTCCTAAAAGCAATGTTTATTAGCTATGGTGGAGCTATGTTTCTAAATATTTCCTACAATGATTACCTACTTTTCCAGTTTTTTTATTAAAAAGTTTAGGGACTTTAACCTTTGTTTGCTTTAACCAGCACTCAATGAATGAAAGCTGGAAAACATGTGGTAGGTAGCTAAAAGCTTTACGAATACTATAGGAGATCTTTTAACCTTACTAGGCATATGAAGAGGCCACTAGATTGAATCCAGTTGTCTAGAATCCAATGGTGAAACAGTGAAATTAATTCTGGTATTGTCATTATTTGAAGGTAACTTTACTATACGAAGAAAGCTTAACAAAATGTAAACCCAGAAGCATTCCCATCAGGGACGAATTTAGGCCCAAATTATGTTGCACATGAAACCATGGAGAAGAGCGATCATTTTTTATTACATATGTTTTTTTAAGTGGTACACACATGTTTTAAAAATCTATACCCATCGTCACAGTTACGCAACAAAATCTTTTGCTCCCTTTGGACAAAAACTTTTTCTTCGAATCAAGTCCCACGTACTTGTTTACCACGAAAATACGAGTAATAATCAAATTTAATTTGTACTTTGAAAGAAACATGATTTAGTTCAATACTACTTAATAATCAAATAGTATGAAGTAGAAACAAAAGAGACAAGTGAATCAAACTAAAGTTACTCAACGGCAGTGGCCTCGAGCACAATGGCCTCGAGGTGGGCTTGGAATAATAAGAACAATTAAATAATAAAAGTAAAGTAAGAACATTAGAGCTAAATGACAATGCTGATGAATAGTAGGCGAAGATAGTATAAAGTATATACTTTGCTGAGTGATCAGATAATGTTACAAATGATTATGTCCCCATTATATAACAGGGGAACCCTCAGTAAGGTATATTTTTATTTACAGTAAGGAATATTCTTGGTAAAACCGTCTAACCACCTAGTACGAAATCGTACAATCCTATTACGGGATTTGCGCCATGGCTTTTGGGATGTGGCAGGAATCTAGCTCGCTCTGGTACAAATTCGTAACAGTACTATTTTGGGGTCGAGCACACATGGCATCGGTATTCCTTGCACTCTTATCTCTGGGTGTCGCATTCCGTCTTCGAGCTCAATTTTGGTCTGCCGATCTCGAAATCGACCTCACCGAACTAAAGCCTATAAATCGGAGACATAGATTTTGACCGTATATAGATAGTTCAGCGTTTCTTAGAGTAAGATGATAAGAAACGATTTGATCCTCGTTTTCCCGAAGTCTTTAGTGATGATGTCATTTTTGTGACGCGAGCGTTCGAAGTGAGTGAAACGTACCATCGGTCCACTTCCCCAAATCATTGAATGCACGCCACTATTGGTCGGCCCCTCGCACCGCCGAATCGACGTTGTCGTTCTATAAATATGAGGCTATTCCTTTGAGTAAAGAACTTTACTCTTTCTTTACATCTTTCCTTTCTTCATCTCTTTCTCTAATCACCTGCTTCTACCGCCTCTTTGAGCGGTGGAAAATGCCAAGTTCTTGTAAAAAATACAACATTTCGACACAGTCTGCATCAGTTAGTTTGAAATCATGGCTAAAACTTCCAAAATGGTCCCTAGAATAGATAAAGCGTCGACTTCTTCTACCTCCATTCCGGCAAAAACGATGTTGCCGCCAACTCTTAAAGATTACCCCCAGCCCTTGCGTGATTAAGAAGGACTTTAGCATTGAAAATCCCCCGATATCCCAAGCTGATGCGAGCATGCATCCCGATATCTTAGTTTGATATTAGAGAAGCATCTTAAAAATGTGAAGAAGGACTGTGGTTGGGGAGATGAGGTTGTGGTTCAGATTTCGAGCCTCGGGGAAAACATTACTTCCCATGTGAAGGGGTTTTAAATGTTTACACCTGCCCCTTCACACTGGGTCCCCTCGATCCTGTGGTAATCAACTTCTGCAAAACATACGAAGTCACCTTCGGCCAGATTCACCCCTCTTTTTGGTGCATCGTTATCATGTTGCGCTACTTTTCCGAAAAGATCGAGGGGTTGGAATTCACCCTCCTCCACCTGTTTGATTGTATCGGACCCAGCTATTTCAAGGGATTATTAAGATGTAAGTAGAATTACGAAATCTTTCTTCGTCGGTACTAATGAAACCAAAGATCGTGGTTGGATGAGTCGGTTCGTTAAAGTAAGAACTTCAGATGTCATCCCCAGGGATAAAATGTCGTGTCCCTGAAGAGATGAAATATTAATCATAAGTGTAATTGCTCTTCCTAGTCTCTATTCATATTATGCTCTTGCATTTTATAATGCCTTTACCCTTTCTGCAGCCACTACCTGGGAGCCCCACGTGGTGCCGGACCTCGAGGACTAGGTCTAAAATTTAGGTTCGACCTCCTCTTACGATGAGCGCAAGTGGCGTGAATTATCAAAGGGTCAATGGGAGGCCAAGAATCATTGTAAGTGATTTTCCCAAGTTTCAAATACTTTCCATATATTGGTGGCTCAACTTATTCATGTTTTCTTGTGCAGGTCTTCGAGATGCATCTGAGATGAGGCCGGCTCTGCTCGGGGCTAATGCAAAGCCTTCGATTCCGAAATCGGGGAATGACAACAAAAGGAAGAGGGTTTCGAAGCTTGAAGACCCTCAAGAGAAGAAAACCCATACTCGAAGGTTGCGGAAGAGATTTGCTTATGCAGACGCAGATTCGGCCCAAGATTCCCCGTATGACGAAGAAAATAATGGTGAAGAGTCGGTGTTGGTTCCTCGAACCAGGAAACCAATTGAGGCCACGAAGCCCTCAGAACTAGATATCTCCCCCGTGGTAAAAGAACACCAAAAGAAAGATGGGGCAAGGCCCCTGTGTTCCCGGAGGTTGAGATGATCATTCCTCCTCCTTTAAGAAATATACTGGAGGAGGCAAATGTGGAGACCCCAAAGCCAATGTGAATGTCACGAGTGACGAGCTCGGGGCCATGACAATAGGTCACTCCCTTTATTTTCTAACTTATTCGGAGAGGGCAATAGAAGAAGATAACACTCTGCATATGCCTGGTCCGAACAAGGTCCTCGAAGAAGATCCCGTTCAAAGTTGCTTTGCTAGGGTCGATGATACCGCCGACCTTAGTGATGCACCCACCCTATTTGAAGAGGCCCAATGTCTCCTCTCTCGGGTAAATACTTACTTTTATTTTCTGTATTCCTCTTTCATTCATTTCCTTTGACTGATATATTCATGTATAGGCCATTGTAAAGTTTAGAGCTGAGCTGAGCCAATGTGAGGCCGGGCTCAAGAATGTTTCGGGCGAAG